>JAJEJO010028117.1:0-11455 GCA_020662805.1 Glaucomys volans
AAAATAAAAAGGGCTGGGGATGTGGTCAGTGGTTAAGGACCCCTAGGTTCAGTCTGCTTTCAAAATAATAATAATAATAATAATGATAACAATAATAGTAATTTCTATTGCTTCATCTTCAAGGTCATTGATTTTGATTCTCTCATCAGCTGTGTCCAGTCTGCTGATGATCCTAGTACAAGAATTCTTGCTGGGTGCAGTGGCACACACCTGTAATCCCAGCATCTTGGAAGGCTGAGGCAAGAGGATTGCAAGTTTGAGACCAGCCTCAGCAACTTAGTGAGGCTCTAAGCAACTCAGCAAGACCTGTCTCAAAACAAAAAATAAAAACGGGGTCTTGGGATGTAGCTCAGTGGTTAATACTCCAAGTTCAGTCCCCAGCACCAAAAAAAGAAAAAAAGAATCCTTCATCTTTGATTACTGGGCTATTTCTCACATTGACTTTTGAAATAGATTCTTTGCCAAAATTCTCCATATATACATGTATGTGTTTCTAACTTTTCTACTAGTACTTTTACTGTATAAGTCATAGTTATTTAAAAAACCCTTGTCTGATGGATCCTAATTGCTGATTCTCTTTATTGCTTTATCTCCTGACAATAAGCTTCTCTCTCATTTTTCTTTTCTTTTTTCATGTCATAATTTGATATTGAATGCTGAACATTATGCGTAACAAGCTAGTAGAAATTGAAAAGAAGTGTATTATGCTTGGAAATGGTCATGCCCTGTCTTCTGCTAGGCTATTATTGTTGGGGGGCTGAGTTAATCTACTCAGAAGCTGAGCAGGTTTGAATGTGGGTTTTGCTATCTCTACTTCAGTGCACCAGAGAGGGTTGTGAGCTTGTGTTTGGTGGTGGGAGTGGGACACTGCAGGGTTTTCCCCAATGTGCCTGCATGATTTCTGGCTTTCAGGAAATTCCTGCACACCCACACTGTTGGGGGGTTCTCTCCACAGACCTTCCTGGGGCAGCTTGCTGCTGGTTGCTAAGATGTGGTGGCAGTGGGTGGTAGTTCTCCATTCTCCTGGGCCAGCCTCAATCTTAGGCAAGACTATGCTCCTGGAACTGGAGGTTGAGATCTTCTCAGAGTCCCCCACTTCCTCCCTTTCTCCTTCCATGGTAGCTAAACACTGCCTTGTATCTTTGGTGGGACTTGGCAGAAGAGAATTACCTGTCTTTCTCCCGGTGTTAGTCTGTCTCTTTTGCACACTGGTACAGGTTCTTGGAATTAAGAGGTTTTCTTGACCACCAACCCCCGGCCCCATATGAAAATAGCTTTGGCTTCTATCTTCTTCCCTTAGAACCTGGAAATGAGAAAGATTCTTTTCTTCCTTTCCTCAGACGCAGACAGATTTTGTTTCTATCCCTCCCTGGGGTCACCTCCCCTAATGGCCTAAGGTTTTATCAATTTAATAATAGGAGTGTCATAGGATATGGGTGGTGGTTTGAGCTTGTTCCAAGCAGCAATCGCTTCCTGCAAATCTATACCACTAAGGGAGCCTCTGACTTCCTGCCCTGCCCCAATCTTTCTTTGAGGATTCAGGGACACAAATGGAGAAGACATATATGTGAACATAAACTCATCTTGTGTTTGGGGTTCTATATTAGCTAAAGTTCTAGGGTGTGTGTGTGCGTGTGTGTGTATAAATATCTATCTTAAGGAACACAACTATGGAGGCTGGCAAGTCCAAAATCTACAGAGTAGGTGGGCAGGCTAGAGACCCAGGGAAGAGCATCCAAAGGCAGCCTGCTGGTAGAATTATATCTGCCCTGGGGTGGTCAGTCTTTTTTTTTCCTATAGTCTTCAAATAATTGAATGAAGTCCACTCATGTTATAGAGGTTAATCTGCTTTCCTGAAAGTCAACTGAAATGTTAATCTCATTTTAAAAGTACCTTCACAGAAACATCTACAATAATTTTTGACCAAATATCTGGGTACTGAGGCCTAGTCAACCTAGTAAAGTTAACCATTACAGCCCCTGTTATTTCATACTGACCTTCAAACCCAAACTTGGCCTCTAGGTGTTGGTAAACATTTTAGATGATTTCTTCTCTCCACTTCTTTTTCTCCAGTGCTCTACCAAATGTAAAATTTGTGTGTGTATCTCTTCTCTCCTGAGCGGGGCTTGTCACTTTTTTGAGTCAGGTTATGTGACTAACTTGTGACCTTAGCTCTCTGAAGGATTCAAGGAAACTTTTTATTTTGCAAATTATTCATTTTTCCTATAATTGAGAGTGATGCTCCCTTGCAGCTTTTTATATTCCAAATGAAAGCAGAAATACTATTAATGTGACTTTTGCTTGTTTTTACCCTGGGTGTGATCTTGATTATTTAAAAAATTATGAAGAACAGGAATTATATTTGCAGAGTTTAGCACAATGGGTCGTGAATTAGTGGCCCATAGATGTCATATAAAAACCTAAGTTTCTAGATTATTTTGAAAAATCGACAATCTGACATCTGACACACTTAATTCACATTTCCTGGTCTTTTCAGAAAGCACAGGCTCTCTGCTATGTCCACTCTGTCTACTGTGTCCAGAGTGTGACAGGTATCTCCCAACATGATTCCTCCTTCATATCCTCAGGGAAGACCATCCTGAGACCCAGGTCAGTTCCTCAGAGCTGAAATGGGATCTGTGGTAGAACACTATTCTTGCAAAGCCCAGGCCAAAAGCTGGAACATGACATGTGACAACCAAAGCCCTGGGCTCCATCACAGATGGTCCTGGAGGTCTTAGATCTCCTGGGAGAGGACGCCAGTTATCACAGCCAGGCTTTCCATGTAGCCCACAGCTCTGGCTTGAATGCATCCCCTAAATTTTGTGTGTGGGCAACTTAATCCCCAAATTCATACATCAATATTATTTGGAGGAGGAACCTTTGGGAGGTGATCAGGTGATAAAGACTCTGCCCTTATGAGTGGATTAATCCATAGACTAATGGGTTGATAGACTAATGGGTTATTAAGGAAGTGACTTTGTTATAAAAGTGAGTTCTCTGGGCAAGATTGCTCTATCTTGCCATGTGATGCCCTCGGCCATGTTATGAGGCAACAAGAAGGCCCTCTCACCAGAGCCAAGTAGATGTTGGCACTATGCTCCAGAACTTCCCAGCCTCCAGAACGCTGACCTAAATCTTCCTCAAGTCTTTATAAATTACCTGGTCTCAGGTATTTTGTTATAGCAACAGAAATGGATTAAGGTACCCGTAGAAGTGTCTGTAGAACTGCATGAGTAGGAATGCTGACCCCATAAAGAAAGCATCCATAATGTCAATTATTTCAATTTCTTTGTTTCATTAGAAAGTAATACAATCTGAGAGATGGGTAATACTCCCCTGTGAGGGGATGTGGGATGGTTGAGGCCGTTGGTCCTAGACCCAGCACTTCAAGCCTAAGTCTGAGGCAGGAAAGTTCCAGTCTCCAACTCATAGGTGGGTGTGCTCATCCCTTGAATGCATCCCACCACCAGTAGAATGACAGTAACTTGCTAATCACCATTGGAGGGACTTAAAGACAGGGTAAGCCTGCAGATATTTGGGTTCACTTTCAGGCCTGCCTCAGTGGTCATTTCATTTTGGAGGGCCAAAGGAATGACCCCAGGATTGGACTGGATTGGGCAGAATTGTCTCCTAAACCATCTGGAAGTACATGTCACTTAGGAAATGAGGGTAAATGAAGCCAAGAAAAGGAGCCAAGGCTCATATCCAACAAGTAACATCATGAGACAGGCCTGGGGGGAGGGTGCTGGGCTTTAGTCAGAAAACCAGGCTTGACACCCAAGGGTGGTGGGATGGAGAGCTCATTGGATGGAGATGATGAGACTGGACAAGCAGAGGGATCCAAGATGGATGGTCCAGAGGATTTGAGGCATGAGAAAGGGCCAGCCTGCTTGACACCAAAGTGCTCATTTAGTTCTAGGTAGGGGAGACTAGGAACTAACTAGGTACAGGAGCACCTAAAACACAAACTAGCCTTATGCCAACCACAGGGACCTACCTGGGGCTCCCCAACTCTACAGAAACTAGAAGCTTTCAGGAACCCATGCAGGGTTAAAAAGAAGACATCAAACAAATGGAAGTTCACAAGAGCACTTCTAACTTCAGGAAAAATAAGATTAATCAGTGGAAGTAGGAACTTTTAAAGAAAAGAATCAGAACTTCTTCTCTTACAAACAAAGCTTGAACCTCTTAGCAATCACGACTCTGATTGCAAGGATCTTGTTCAAGTGCCTGGAGAGTCTTTTACTGCCAAGAACTGCGGCACTTCACATAGAGGAATTACTCGGAATTCAGCTCTGGTCTAAATCAGCCCAGACAAAAGCCATAGACAGTTTCCAGGCTGAAGTCGGCATCAGGGTTTTTTTGTTTCTTAGAGGGAGAATGTGATTTTTAAAGTATAGAATGAATTCACAGTCACTGAAGAAAATCTGTGAAATGCATAAAGGTATAAAAAATAAATATCTATATTCCATAACTCAGAGATGGTTTACATTTAAAGAATTTCTCCCTGTGCATTCCTGTACTTGATCTACATGAATATCAGGCTCATCTTAAATTTTTTAAAAAGTTGCCCCATTCTCTTTTCAGTTACTACATTAGGAACAGTTCTCCACTGCCTTAATTTTCCTTTAGACATAACTTTTTCATGGTTCCATAAGTTTGATTTTTTTAAAAATGCTTTTAGTTGTAGATGGACACAATACCTTTATTTTATTTATTTATTTTTATGTGGTGCTGAGAATTGAACCCAGGGCCTCACGTGTGCTAGGCAAGCATTCTGTCACTGAGCTAAAATTGCAGTGCAAGATTGCTTTTTATTTATATGTCATGGTATATTTTAACCATTTTTACTAGATGATCAATTAGGCTGATTCAATTTTTCAACATTTCAAATCAGATTCCAATGAATCTATGGGTATGATCTCTGAACATCAGTCTGATTATTTCCTTAGGAGAAATTCTTGGAATATTAAGATTGGAGGACTTTTCAATAAGCAATCTCAGATTGCTTTTCAAGATGGTTTTACTTCTTTATATTCACACTAGTGAATATTAATAGTGTACAAATGTGATTGTTTATAAATTATTAGTGAACACTGTTACCATCAGAGAGAGACAAATACCCTTTCCTCATTTGTTCATTGGAAAATAGGATCTAGCTATTTGCTTTGTATTTCTTCATTAGACACTTTTTTGTATGTTTATTAAATGTTTTTTCTTCTACAGATTATACTTTTCATCATTTACCTATTTTTCCTATTGAGGGTTAGCACCTTAATTTTAATAGTTTTGACACAGCAGGATTTCAAAGGAATCATGATGTTAAATGCCTTTAGGTTTATAGCTTGAAGCTTTCCAAAGATTCCTCCAAGGCATGATGGGAAGGAAATGGGTGGCTCTTTTGGAGCACAGTGTTTCCAAGTGTGGCCTGTGAATCCTCCTGCATCAGATTCAAGGGATGGGGGCAAGGAACTTGTATGTAAATTGCTACACCCCAACACACAGCATCAGATTCAAGAACCCACATTCCCATTTTCTCTCTTTCTGTTTCATATGCAGTTCTAGTTTGACAATCACAATGACTGTTAAGGTCAATAAACCTGATATTCCCATGCCCTCGGAACCAAAGAGAAACCCAAACACTTGTACAAATAAGTGAGCCAAACAGTGAACAGAAGCTAAGTGGGCTGTTTGGCTTCTTGACCACAGTTCTTTTATTTAATGAATTACTGTCCATTTTACTAAGTCCTCCAAGTTAGAAAATTATAGCCATCCTTGATACCTTCTTATTCTTTACCCCTTTGTTTTCTCATGAAACTGTTAATTTACCTACAAATCGTTTGTCTCTCCTTTTCTCTTTCTTACCACCCTTAGTTGCTTATTATCTTCCCTTCTTTTTCCTATTTATTCTACTCATAACCTCCAAGAACCCCCAAGCCATCCTAGGTTAACAATATGTTCTAAGTAGTAATGTGTCCCGAAGCTTCCGCTTGCTATGCTTCTAGATAAATACCCTCCCTACCACCCACCTTTCCAATTTTTTGCAACCCCAAATCCTTCCTTGTCCTAGTGGAAGAAAGAGACTGGAACTTTTTTAGAGAAGTAAAGGACTGGAGAACATTAGGGAGGTTACGATAAAACTCGGCAGGTATGAAAGAGTGAATGTAGTCCAAGAAGCAGCTGTGAGTATAGTTCAAGACCCTGGAGGTCAAACAGCTCTGAATGACAACTCCATCCAAGGTTTGACCTTAAATATGGGTTGCTGAAGGATCTGAGAGGACAGAGATATGTGAGACCACATTGTTGAAATGGTCATCTGCACAGACCCTGAAGTGGCTCACATGTATACTGTTATTCAGAGAGTCAGTGAATATGAACAGCTCAGAGTAATCTTTCTCCATTCCTGGAAAAATAACTTTGTGCAAAGGACAAAGGGTTACTGTGCTGTTCCTTCCATGTAAAAGGAAATAATTTTGATGGATTTGGTGGGACATTTAAGAGCCAAGTCAAACTGTGTGCGTAATTGTTTTGTAAAGGTGCTAGGACTTAATTTTCAGATCTGGAATGAGAACAGGTGGTGGCTGGTGGCAGGAGTCACAATGGTTTCCATGACGACGGGATTGGGTTTTAGTCATCTTCCCATCCTCCACAAAACCTACTGCAGCTTTTCTCATAAGGTGCTTATTAAATACTTGTTAAATGAATGATGAGCCACTGAATGGTGTGTGCTTTGCAATTAAAGCTGCCGTTCTTTCGCTAGCCTAAAAGCTTTTAAAGCAACAATAATTACTGTATTTACTCATGATATTTTGCATAATTTGCATAATAACTTAACCTGAAAACAATAAACTATATATTCTTATTCCTGCTCCATATCGTATTAAGTACTGGGAAGAAGTAGCCAGATGTTTGGTCAGAATGACCAGGGAGTGGGCTCGGAGGAGGTGCGTCCCATGTTGTATTCCTGCTCCCCCATCAGCTACAACGCCCCTTGGGTCCCGACTCTCGAAACCATCCCCCGCCTTGGGCACTGCGCAGGCGCCAGTCTCCTCCGCCCTCCCCCGCCCCGAACCCTATTTCCCGCCCTAAGGCTGGAGCTCGCGGTCCAGCACCCGAGCACAAAAGGCCGCGCTAGCTGGCGTCCCGCGTCGTCCTTAGCAACCATTGATTAGAGTCTCGCTCTCCCACGACCCTGCACTGAGACAGTAAACGGGACAGCCATTGGCTGGCCTGGGAAGACAGGCCAATCGGAGAAGAGATTGTAGGGAGGCGGCAGAGAGAGGTCGGGGGGGTTATGAAGCTAGGGTTAGCGGCAACCCGTGAGGCTAGCACCCCGAGCGTGGTCGGTTGGAGCAAATATGTCTGTCCGGAGGCACATTGGGAATCCTGAGGTGAGGGCCAGGTCCGGACCCCAGAGCCGGACCGGGCGGGCGCACCGGAAAAGGCGCCACGTGGGCAGGGACGACCAGCCAGCTACTTCCGCCGCCCGGAAGGCGGGAAGCGGCCGGCGTGAGGAGGGGTCGGAGCCCAGGGCCAGGGGCGGGGCGGGCCTGGGACTTAGCGCCACGTTTAGCGTCCGGTGGTGACAGTCCCAAGGTACGGACTGGACGCCCAAATACGGTTCATCGCCGCCAGTAGCGAAGTACATAAAATCACAGCTCCCGCCTTCAAAGGGCTTACAGTCTAGGAGTGACGGTTGCAAAACTAGTGAAATACAAAGGTAGCTCCGGACTATAGGGCCGTCATTCTTAATGGCGTGGGTCCAGGAAGAGGAAGAGCAAGCAGACCAATCCATTGGAAAAGGGAACAAAATAGGTGATTAGTTTTACCCCCTTTCCCCAGGAGCTTTAACTTCTTCATCTATCTCGCCGTTGGTGCTCTGCTGCATTCTTATCCATCCAAGGTCAACAAATGTTAGATGCCTACCATGCAGCAGGTGCTGGACTTAGAGAACAAAAATGAGGCCTCTGCCCTCTAGAAAGTTCAGTCTCGGGAATGAGACTTATAAGCAAGATCTGAATACATCAGACCCAGCGGAGGAAATGAGAGAAGGGTCCAGGGCATTTCAAGGCTGTTCATTAGTCAGATGAAGAAGCATCCCAGGCAGAGCAGCTTGAGCACACAGTTGAGCATGAAGGAGTGTTGGACCTCTGAACAGTCCCTGCAGGAGTCCCTAGAGAGGCAGAAATAGAGTTGGGAGGGGCCTTCTGTGTCTGGCTAAGGTTCTTAGCCTTTATCCCTAACTCGAGTTGCTGTCATTTCATCTGGGTGAATCCTTGGTGCAGTTTTGAGAAAGGCTGAGTTCAGGCTGTGCAGAACACCATGATCAATTAGTAATGTCTAAATACTGTATAATCTTACTTACATGTGATATCTCAAACAATCCAGCTCAGAAGTAGAGAGTAGAACAGTGTCACCAGAAGCTGGGGATGAGTGGGGAATATGGAGAGATGTTGGGCAAAAGGTACAAAGTTAGGAGGACTTCAGTTAGGAGGACTAAATTTTTGAGATCTATTGCACAACAGAATGTCTACAGTTAATATATATATATGTCTCAAAATAGCCAACAGTAAATTTCAATGTGTACCACAAAAAAAGCAAGGTAATGGATAGGTTAATTAGCTTGATTTAATCATTTCACTCTGTGTGGGTGTGTGTTGCCCATGCATCACACTATACCCTATAAATATATACAATTATGATTTGTAAAAAAAAAATAATAAGAAATGTCTGTGGGGAGTGAGGAGGTAGATTACTAGGGAGTAGTAGTTTGCCACATAATTAATTCTCTTACCTGCTGGTATGAATTTAAGAAGCTTTTGAAAAGTTTTATAAGGAGTGACATGGTAAGATTTACATGGTCAGATGACTGTAAATTACATGGTCACATGATGGTGGATGGACTTGGGGAGGCCAGGACTAGAGATGGGTAGATTGGTGAGGCAGGTAATTTAATACTGATCTAAACTGAGGCCACTGAAACTAGAGACAGAATTGAGGAGCAGTATTTAAGGGGCATATTATGGTTTGTATCTGGACTGGCCCCAAAGTCTTGTGTGTTGAAGACTTGGTCCCCAGTGCAGCCATGTTCAGAAGTCAGGTGATTTGGGATTGGATTATGAAGGCTCTGACTTCATTGGTAGATTAACCCATTGATAGCTGAGTGGAATACTGGAATGTAGTAGAAACTATAGACAGGTGGGGCATGGTTGGGAGCTTGTCCTTGGAGACTGAATCTTGTTCCAAGCCCCCCCTCCCTATTCGTTGACTGCTAGGAGTTTAGCAACTTTCCTTCACCACACCCTTCTACCGTTTCAGCCTTGGAGCCAGCTGACCATGAATTGAAATCTGCAACTGTGAGCCAAAAGAATATCTTTGTTTCTGTCAAGAGTATTCACTCTAGCAATGAAAAGCCTACTAACAGGGTGAAATCATGGAGACGCCATGATTAGATCTGGGAGTGTGATAGATGACCATCTGAATGAGGAACTCCCATCTTCTCCATCCTTTTTCTTAAATTCATTAATCTGATGTTGCACCTATATGGCTGGTTCTCTAATTTTCTTCACTTTTATTTCCTATTCTCCTTATTTTTATATTTTTTGCTTTATTTGGGAGATTAACTTTTTCTATTAATCCTTTTATTGTTTTTAATTTCTGCCAATATGTTTTTAATTTTTAAGAGTTGTGTTTTAGGACGTTTTGGTTGTTTTCAGTTTGGGGCCATTGCAAATACATACACCAATGTTTGGGTGTAGCTTTTTGTCCAGGATAGATAGCCAGGAGTACAATTGATGGGTTGTATGGTAAACATATGTTAGTTTTATTAGAATTGCCAAACTATTTTCCAGAGAGACTATACCATACTGTTCCTAACAATAGTGTATGAGACATCCGGGTTTTGTAAAATCTTGGCAATATTTGATATTGTCAGTATTGCTGGTGGTGGTGACTGTAAATATTGTTTATTTCAGAAGTAATCATTGAGATTACATGTCCTTTTCCTGGAGTTTTTGCCTTTACTTTGATTCTACACTTTCTATGAATAATGTAGGAAATTTTCTTACATCACTATTTACAATTTTTCCATTTGCCCAGAGAAAGTTGGTGTGTGTAGAGTTTTATATTGTAATTTTGGTTTACATAAATGTTATAACATTATACATATGGTTATTTGACTTGCTTTTTTTTTTTCACCACTTAATATACCTTGGAGATCTTTCTGTGTCAGAGAAATATAGCTCAACTAATTGTTTTTTTTTAACTCTTACCTAAGTACTTGATATGGTCATATCATAGTTTTGATCATTTATTTTTGTTTTACTGGTTGTGTTAGAATCTAATTTGTGTAAATGGATTGATACTTGATTATTCATACTCTTCAGTTATAGTTAATTTTAGTTCTTATTATTTTTATCTTCCACTCTTCTCCCTTCACCATAGTCATTTGCTCCCATACATTTAATGTGTACCTTTCCAATTTACAGGCTATATTTTTCTTACATGACATACAACATAATTTTATATGCTTAAACATTTTGCAAAAGTATTATGCTATTTATCTGTTCAACTTTTCTCATTCAAATTGTGCTTGAGTTCCGTCCATATAGATGGATATATCTACTTGAAACTTTTGAACTGCTGTACAATATGTAGCATTTTATTTATCCATTCCTCCATGGTGGTGATTTAGGTTGTTTCTGACTCTTTGCTGTTATAAACACTGATGCAATGAACATTTTTACTGTTGAATTTTGAGAGCTCGTTTTTATATTTGGGATATTTATATTTGCTGGATATTTGGTTTGCAAATAATTCCTCCTTGTCTATAGCTTTCCTGCCTGCCTGCCTGCCTGCCTTCCTTCCTTCCTTCCTTTCTTTCTGTTTTTTTTTTTTTTTTTTTTTTTCCTTTTCCTTTTGGGAATTGAACCTGGGGGTGTTCTACCATTGAACTATATCCTGAGCAGTTTTTTGTTTTTTATTCAAGATGGGATCTCACTGAGTTGCCCATGCTGGTCTCTACTTTGCAATTCTGCCTCAGCCCCAAGAGTCACTGAGATTATAAGCATATGTCACCGGGCCTTTTTTAAAGAAAAAGGTTTTTATTTTCTTTTTAAATTTTAATTGTTTTAGTAACAGCTTTATAGAGATGGTAATTCACATAACTTAAACTCACCCCTTTAAAGTATACATTTTAATTGTCAGTGGAGATATGCAATCATCACTAGAGTCAATTTTAGAACACTGTCATCACCCCAAAAAGAAATACCATAACCTCAAGTTGGCATCAGTCCTTCTGTCCCTCCTTCCCACCCAGTTCTAGAAATCACTAATCTATTTTTTAGTCTGTATATTTCATGTAAGTCATGAAAAAATGTGGCCCTTTGTAACTGCCTTCTGCATGATGTTTTGAAAGTGTATCCTTATTATTTCATGCATCAGTACTTCATTC
>JAJEJO010028151.1:0-13523 GCA_020662805.1 Glaucomys volans
GTAGTAGTAGTAGTAGTAGTAGTAGTAGCAGTAATAGTAGTAATACCAGCTAACCTTGATTAAAATCTTCCCATATTCCAAGAACAGTGCTAAGGGTTTCATGAGCATTATCGCATTTGATCTTTACAACTACTCTACCAGGTAGGCACTTTTGATTCCCAGTTTATGGGTAAGGAAACTGAGTCTCAGTGAGGTGAACTGATATGACCAAAGGCCCACAGCTCTGTCTGACTCCAGGCCTCATATATAATACGTACTACTCCAAAAGAAAAATTCCAGTTGCTCACCCAATCTCCCCTAAACCAAAAATAAGTCATAGAAAACCCACTCTATTATAATAAACGTCTTAAGAACAACTGTTATTAATGTTATTTTTAAATATTTTTAGTTGTAGATGTACACAGTATCTTTATTTTATTTACTTATTTGTTTATTTTTATGTGGTGCTGAGGATCAAATCCAGTGCCTCACACATGCCAGGCAAGTGCTCTACCACTGAGCTATAACCCCAGCCCCTGGTATTGATATTATTAACATACCTAACAAGTAAAACTACAATTACTGCACCAGACACTATGCTAAGTGCTTTACTTATGTGATCTCGTTTGATAATCACGACATCCCTATGAGAGGTGCTATTATCAACTTCATTTTTCAGATCAGAAACCCAAAGCACAAAGGAATAAACCAGCTTCTCCAATGTCACACAGCTACAGAGCAGAGTTGTCTACAATAATTAAAAATCAGGCCAGACACACTGGTTCATATCTATAATCCCAGAGATTCTGGAGGCTGAGATAGAAGGAGTGGAAGTTCAAGGCCACCCTGAGAAACTTAACAAGACCCTGTCTCAAAATTTAAAAATAAAAAGGGTTAGGAATATAGCTTACTGGTAAAGCATCTTTGTATTCAATCCCCAGTATAAAAAAATTGTGACACAATTTGATGTTTAAATGAATCATTATGCTGTTAACAGCCCTATTTTAGCCATTGAGAATCATATTCTAGTGTGGACATAATTAGCAATTTTTTATAAAATAAATGCTAAGAAAAAGTCTGCACAGAAAAAGTCTGAAAGGATACCAAAATATTCACATTGAAGGTACTTGAATGGTGGAGGAAGAAGGGGTTTTATTTTCATTTTCTTTACTTGTATTTTCATATTCATTTATAATAAACCATTATATTTGTATGAAAAATGTAATAAAAGTTAATTTTCTTTTTTAAAAGAGATATGATCCCCTTTGATTGTATCTCTAACTCTTCTCACACCTCCTCCTCCACGATCTCTCAAGGGATACCCAACATCCCCCCACCCAAACAACTTTCCTCCCCCAACAAACTTAGCAGTTGCACCACTTGGATCTTTGACCAGAAGTGACCTCAAAAAAGTGTCTCCAATGGCTTCATTTCATTTTGTTATTTTTGGTTTGTTTTTTTAAATGGTTTCTTGTTTTTTAAAAAACTTTGTGTTTAATAATTATGCACATAATCTAGGAATGTATTCTTGGGGTAAAACCTTGAAATCCTCCATACAAATAAAGCTAAAGTCCTGAGACTACCCCTTCCCCCCTCCCTGCAAGTCCCATTCCTCTGTCTGTTCGCAGTTGGGTGTGTCTCCTTCCAAACTTTTTCTAGCTGCAATGGCATTCAGAGTTTATATTCATGCAAATGCTTGCAAAACCCGGTGTGTGCAAAAAGCTAGTTAGAAAAACCATTCTGGCACTGGTCACTCCAGGGTTCCAAGTTCTGGTCCACTGTGACTGTTTTCATCAGCCTGATTCTAAGGAGGCTACTGAGAGAGGTCTCTTGCATTCTCGGTCCATTTGGAGCATAGACTTCTGTTTTATTAAAGTCAGAGTCTCTAGAAACAGAGAAGGGAGGCCTTCTAAGGAAGGAACAGCCCAGAAATTGCTGCTTAGCATCTCTCAGGTCCCTCACGTCCCACCCAGTCTGTGCTGATCAATACGGCTAGGAGGTGTCATGCTCCTGCCGCCTCACAAAAGGTAATTGAGTTTGGGGGATTGCATGGCTAGCTGCTTGGGGAAATACGAATAAACAAGAGACTGTTCAATATGTCAACAAATCGCTTTCCAGCTGTTGAAAATAAGCCTTTCTCTACATTCTCAACAATATCCTCTCCCCCAGCCCTAGCAAACAGGCTCCCAGATAACTGAAAACAGACAAGCTAAGGCTCAAGCCACACCTGCACTACTTTGGGGTCCTCCGCCTCCCCAGATCATTCAGGGGAGGAGACACCCTCCCCGCTGTCTTGCTCCCCAAAAGCCTCGACACTTAAAATGCCCACGCGGTTCCTTGTAAATAAAGAGGGGGAAAATAGCTAGCATTTACTCAGCGTTTACTATGCCAGGCTCCATGCTAAACACTTACATTATTTGATTGCACAATAAACCAATGAAGTGGGTGTTTTGGCCCCCATTTGATAAATCAGCTACAGAACTGAAGTAGAGAGAAATTAAAATTCAGTAACTTACCTTGGCTCTCACAGCTGAGAGGGAGTGAAGCTGGGCTTGTCACTCGGGTCGGTCTGACTCAGCCGGTGCTCTTAACTCACGGGAGAGTCACACACTGTCTTCAAGTCTCTGAAGGGCTGTCATATGGAAGAGAGGGTAGGTGTGTTCTGGGTAGCTCCAAAGAAAAGGATTTGACTGTTAGTTGGGAATTATGCTTTCATTGGATGTGCTGCAAATTCCCCAAACAACATGTATATGCATGTCCAACTCTATAGGGAAAAGAACATTATAAGAAGAGCAAACGGAACTGCCTTGCATTAGGTGCCGTCCTGAAGGATCTGTGCAATCGCAGAGAACAGGAGGGATACTGGAGGACTGCAAATGGGCAGTGTCCCAATTTTCTTAAATAAGGAAACTACAGACCGGTATACTGTAAACTCCAGAGCTGTAAGCTTGATGTCAATCCTTGAAGAGATTCTGCCGCAGATTATGAAGCAGGTAATTTATAAGCACTTAGACTGTGAGTGGCAATAGGGGGTACCTAGAGGTACAAGCAGAACTCTAAAAATGAGACCAGGTTCTCGGGCTTGCAGCTAATGTAAGCCCTCAAACTGGGGGACCGACATTGGGTTGCCAGATTTTTATTTTTCCAAGTAAAGGCATTAAGAAACAATAGAAAACAAGCCCGAATTATCATTTCCTAAAAAGAAAGGGTTTTCTTTAAATACTAAAAGAAAGGGAAATCATCTTAGAATAAAGGAAAGTCCTACAAATGAAATAGATTTCTCTTCTCTTTACAAAACATTTACTACATAGTCCCCAGGCTTTGTCCTTGCACCGGGACTGCTGCAGTTTTCCTGGAGGATGGGAACTTGTCCAAGGACCTGCTTTAGGGAATCACTCCGAGTTAAAACATCAACATAGATAAGATCAGATACCTGTAAGACAGGAAGTCTTTCTGGCCAGAAGACAGAAGAACAGAGTTTGACCTTAGCCTAAGTGAGGACATTCACATAGATAAAGTGTCCACAGGAACTGAGTGAGAGAAATAAACGTTGCCAAGTACAGACTCAAGCCCTGCTGAGGCGGGACTTGGCCAATGCATTTGACCTGTGCCACCCCTTGGATCATACAGCTCCCTTGTAGGAATAAGTGTCTGATGTCACTAAGCATTTGGACCACAAATTAGTTTCTGACTTGAGGATCTCCAAGCAACTTTCTGACTATTACCTGCCTTCCCAGGGTCAACTTCCTAAAGGCAGATGAATTCAAAACTAACGGAATACCACTGCCAGAGTGAGAGTTCTGTGACAACAAGGAAGAAAGTGTCTTAACCTCGATCCTCTCCCCTTCCACCTCTTTATTGGTGGTGTAAATAAAGGCATAGATAGGATTTTTACACAACTTCTCTAGGGCCTAGAAGAACCTCCGTGATCAGCCTAGCAAGAAGGTTTACATTTTAAGTCCCATCGTTTACAATATGTCTGTCTGCATTTGGTAATCTTCTCTCATGCTCTTTGTTGCCAGTGCACTAAGTTCCTGCAATTTGTGCTCCTCATGGAAAATGCTTAGTGAACATATGCTAACTATGAGCTCTGTACCCTGAAGAGCAGATCAAGTCTTCTATGCATCAGCTGAGCATTCACCTCAATCCTGTCTTCTTGCCTCAGATAACTGGTGTCAGTGTGACTTCTTGATGAGAAAAGAGGACAAACTAATGTCTTCTTCTTTGCAGAAATGGCCTCACTTCCAAAAAGACTTTAAATCAAAATTTGATTATAACTGTTAACACTGGCCTGGACTCTGAAGGCAACCACAGTGCAGTATAACACTGCTTGACATACCCTCTAAAGCTGTGTTGCTCAAAATAAAAACATGGTGGGGAACCCCTGCATCAGCCACCCCGAGAGGACCACTAAAATGCACATGGGGGGGCTCTACTTTCAAAGGGTCAGAATCAGTTGGTCTGTGGAGAAGATAAAGAATCTGCATTTTAACCCAAGTGATTCTGAAACACCACTGGCTTTAGGGGTTCCTACACCCTGCATTTAACATGAAACAGGCCTGGGCTCAAATCCCCACACTTCGAGTTACTTCACCTCAGTTTCTTCATCTGTAAAACAGGGATAATCACAGTACCTACCTGGCAGGCTCTTTAAAAGTTTTAAGCAAAACAACATGTGTAAAGTGTCTGGCACATAGTTGAAGCTCAGTAATCTCTCCTGGTCCTGCTTATTCATGGGCTGTGATGCCTGCCTTCTCTGTGTTCAGCTTCAGCCCCTGTTACCAAACTGTTCAGTCTTTCTAGGTCTGCTATTCAAACTCCCCAAGAAAGAGACTCTCATTGGTCCAAATTCAGTCACCACTATACGGTTGGGCAAAGTTCTCATCCCGGGTTCCTTGTAGGCTGCTGGCCAGCCTATAGAATGACTGCTCTTGGATCAGATGCCCTCTCCTGGCTCAATCAGCTCTTGCCTGGGGGAAGCAGGGTCATGTGGTACCAAACATAGCCACCTATTCATAAGAAACTGCTCCTTCCCTCAGCTAGGGTCTGTGGATGGAAACTCCTTAGAAGGGGCCCGTGGGTGTGGCAGGAATTCTGAGGCTTAGCCCATCTAGTACACCTAGTCTTCTCATTTATCCAGCCTGCCAAAGGAATGAAGCGTTCAAGTTCACTGAAGTCTCTATTTAATTCCGACTTTTCATCTCCATCAGGCCAGGAACACCAGTTTTCAAAAAAACTAGACCGCAGCTGGGGTGGGGGGGGGACTTAACCCTAAAATGAGATCTTCTGTTTCTAAAACACATTTTTAAGTTTCCAAAGCACTTTCACATCTATTTCCTCATTGTAGAATTTACAAACTGGCAGCCACAGGCTAGATCCAGACTGCAGACAGATTTTATTTGACCCATACAATGTTTTTAACATTTTTTAATTAGTTGCCAACATTTAGAAGTCAGGAGATTTCACATAAAAAGCTGAATTTTTGGCTTTCCTGGGAAAACAGATGTAGGTTCTCATTCAGACAAGGCAACAGTCAACTGGAACTTAGTAGGCTATTCCCTGTCAAGGGGGCATGTGCTCACAGTATCCACCCAGCCACCTTTAGTTTTTCAGTCACCTGCTTGGTCCCCATGGGCATCTGAAGTCCCATTTTAACCCCCAATATTAGGTAGAGAAAGTGGTTAAGAGCTCAGATTCTGAAGCCCAACTGTCTGAGACAGAATCCCAGCTCTGCTCCTTAACTGGCTTTGGGACTCTGGGAAAGTGACTTAACTTCTCTGAATCAGAGTGTCCTCATCTGTAAAATGGGGATAATAATAATATTATCACCTCACTCATAGGCTTTGTTAGGCCGACTTAAATGAGTAAATGCATACTTAGAACATGACAAGCACAAAATACTCCTACCTTCCTTCATTGTCTATAATTCCCTATGTGCCTGTTTGACATCCCAGGGTTTATAAAAACTGAAATTTTGTGGCAGGCTCATTCAGTGGCAAAATTGGACCTGAGTTGATAGGAAATTATTCATTTATCCTGTTTAGAAATATTAATGTGTTTCCACAGGGTACTTCCTCAGATCTCATTATGGGGGGGTTAGATAATGTATGTTATATGTATATATGTTACATGTTATACATTTTTCAAAAGTCCCAAAACTCCAAACTCCAAAGCATGTCTAGCTTAGACATGCTTTCCAGATAAGGGATCTAGTTCCAGATAAGGGATTATGAATCTTTACTATTCACGATTTATGTGCACTCCCTTGACGGATGGGAAAACTGAGGTACCACACATTGAACAAGCCAGCAAAAGTCCCACAACTCAAAAGAAGAAACAATGTTCACCATTAAACATATTACCCATAGCTCCTAGTACCATGTCACGCATTGGGCTTACTATAGCATGCTGAGCCACATAGTGGCTACCCATCAGGGTCCCCTGGAGAATTGAAGAATATCACCATTATCAAGAATGACAAACTCTACCCTTACTTGCATTTTTTTGCATTAATCTTTGTTTTCCAGTGTTGGGTTAGAATTAAGACAGGGATTATTATCTTCTTTTTAACAGAAGGGGAAACTGAGGCCCAGAGAAGAGAAGTAACTTGCTCAAATTCACACACCAAGAGACAGGCAGAGCTGGAGGCAGACACCAAAATCTGTGTTTCTTCTTAAACCCCAGGAATGCTCCAAGAATGACATATGCTGACCTTTCCACATACTGACCCTCACTCTCTGCAGTGCTAACGTTTTCAACATACCTGATGCAAGGAGAGTTTCTCAAGATCTCAGCAAATATAAAAATGAGACAACATGTCTGGGTGGACCTCATGCTTCCCAGTACCATAGGCAGCATTGTACAGACACCATCCAGTCAGAAGCCACGGAGGGGAGATTTCTTAAATCCCAAGAAAAATCACAGAGACCCTACTGTTTGCTCTTCTCTGTTGATTTTTAAGAAGCTGACATTTACTTATGCCAAAGGCCAAAAGAAATGAAAAATCTACTGGAAAGGGAATTTCATCCGTCATGAAGCTATATCTTAAAGAAACCTTTGCACAGTATCAGCTCCCTTGTTTGAAATGCAGAAAACAGAGCACTGCTATCTCATATTGTTAGCGCATCAGAGACCCAGGCATGAAAACAGCATCCCTAGGACCTCTTTCCAGTCCCCTGCCACAGCAAAGAAGAGCTTTCTGACATCGCCTCCAACTTAAGCAAGTTGGAAACAAGAAGACAGGCCATGACCCAGTTGACCTCATGTCACTCCTAAGCTCATGACTTGAGTTCCAGCTACCAACAAATCCGTACTTTGATCACACACCCACAGCGACCCAGATCTTTGAATTCAGCAATTCTTTCTCAGGTTTCAGCGAGGCATTGGCAGCCTGAGCTATTTTGGGACACTTTCTCTGCTGTGGATGCCACTTTTGGAATATGCCAGGAACATGCTGAGGACCTGGAGCTCTCTATCCTGGACCCGTTTCCTGGTCTGCTTGCTCTCTCTCTTTCTCTGGGCTAATCACTTGGAAGACAGTCACTCCTGCCAACCTAATCCCAGGGGCCTGACTACCTTGCCGGCCACAGGCTCAAAGACGCAATGTGGCTGCCAGCACCCTCACGGTAAGGGGCATAGAGGCACCAGGCAGCCTTGGCAGTACGGGAGGCCTCCTGGGGGTGGCCGGAGTTTGGATGTAGGCTGAGAAGACAAAGTGGGGAGGGACTGGAGGTAGGAAGGCAAGATTCTTCAAACATCTTCTTCCTGCGATCATCACTTCCTAACTGATGCAACTGGCTCGGCAGGCATTCAGGAGCCTGTGAGCTCCATTTTCCTGTTCTAAAATCTTCTGCACCTGTAAGTACTGGGGCTCACTGATGTTCATGCTGCCTTTTGGGGAGGGGGAGAGGAGGGCAGGGCCTAGAGGTGGTCATCATTATCTCACTCAGGCGTGGGCAAGTCCATGGCATTAGAAGAATTTCTGACATCCCTCACCCCCAAACTGCTTCTTAGTTTGGAAAATGAAAATGCCTCTTTTTTCTCCCCCACACACAGCATACCAGAAACCCCACCAGTGCTTTGGGGTCCTCTTTTCATCAGTGCTGTCTGTGCACACCTGATTTCTTATGTTGGACTTAATGGGAGAAGTGCACCTTTGGCATTTGAATTTCCTAAATGCAGCCACAGCTACTATTGTGGGCACAGCCCCTGCTGGCTTCTCCATCTTTTATACAGCAATTTGCTCAAACTAGGAAAGATGTTGTAAGCAGGAGGGTATAAATGAGAATCTAGGAACTCCTCCATGGTAAAAAGAAGAGCAATGTGGTTAATTCTCAACGCAGTTAGAAATGCTGCCACAATGAGGAGGCTTCATGCTATGCAGAGAGATGGCCCCTTTCAATGCCTTCCTATTTTAATGGAAAGAGAGGCCAAAATAGCTGCCGGCTCCCCAGGAAAGGAGCATTTCTGATGCTTTTACCATTTTACCTAGAGACTAGTCATTGTCTCTGGCCAGCTTGTCAGTCCCTGAAGCAGCTCCAATGGCTGTTCCAAAAGGGAGAGCCCTTCTTCCCTTCTTTTGAGGTCTGCTGGAGCTACCTCAAAATAGCCCAGGATGACTGAGCCAGGCCTGCCACCTACCCTCTTCCCCTAACACCATTAGCAAATCATTCCCATGGTACACAATTTGTTTGGAGGTGAGAGTGAGGAATGTCTCTGCCAGGAAGCCATTTGAAGAAGTCATGCCCCATACTAAAAGCAATGTCCTCCTGAGTTTTCATGACGACTTCCTTAGCCATGAGTAAGAACAGGACAGGGTAAACCTATCTGGCCCTTTTATTTCCACACAGTATCACGAAAGGAGTGTTGTCCTTAAGCAAGGAAAAGTAATAAGATGTTCATCTGCCCAAGGTTGGCTACCTTCAGTTTCTTTGATTGGTAAAATAAAAAGCTTCTTATTTGTATTCCTACTAAGACTGCTGCCTGTGAAGTGGATTTGAAGAGAACAATGTTGATATCAGTGGTAGAGAAATCAAGAAAAGAAATTTACCTTGTGTCTAGTGGAGAACAGATTACTTCTCAGACTATAGAACAAAAGTAGTCTCAGGGGGAACTTGTTTCTGCCTTGATTACTGCCTGTTTCTGTGTTCTTGGGTAACGCATGAAGTTTCTCAGCCTTCCTTCTTCTGAGGAGGGCTGAGAAAATGATGCTTGGATCATAGTTTCATTGTCTGGAAGGCTTTTTGTCAAAGCCTTGAGTGTTGGTGGTAGCCTGAATTTTATGTCTACCTTGTGGCATTCCAGGAGCATTAAGAATGTTCCCTTGGGCCTTCTAAATCTCCCCCATCCACTCCTGAGGGCTTGAAAATTCTTAAGTACATAATTCCTTTTACTCAGTGCTTTGGCATCGGTTAAAATACCAACCTCTTGGGAGGGTCAACCTGCTAAACCTCATCTGGACACATCCCATCCTGACAGTAGATTCTGATACAGGGGAGAAGAGGGAGGAGGAATATGAGATCATTGTAGGAACAAACTTGAGCTTCAGAGTAGGAGCCTGAAAGTAGGACCCAGGGCAAGGAAAAAGGTACCAAGAAGTTCTGTTGACAGAAAAGGAGGGTTTTGTTCTTGCTAAAATGAGGTCCGAGGTGACTTATTGAGGCAGAGACTCAGGATTTGAGAAATAGGACGAATATCCTCTGAATGAAAGTGGGGTGCAAGAAGGAGAAAGAATTTCATCAACTTGATAGGATATAGGAGAATTGCTTGCAAGGGTTATCTTTAGGCTGAGTGAACTGAGTCACTGAACCAGGACTCCCCAAAATGTTAAGAGGCCTCAGTATAAGATATCAAACATATCTAATACACTGCCACCATGGCATATCTTCAGTCCAAGGATGGAGGTCAAAGAAGGGGGGAACAATAGGGACTTAGAATTTGAGACTCTCCTCCCATCCTTTTCTTCCCCTGAGTCTAACACTAAACTAATTCCTAAAGAGACTGAAGGTAGATACAATGGCACATCTTATCTACCAAGAGCTGTAAGATGCCAAGAAGTGTTGCCTAGATAGAGCCACAGGCCAAGGATGAGGCATCCCTAATCTCTATGTGGGTTCCTTCTAGGGCCTAGGCAGGGTCCTAAAGTAAGATCGCCTGGGTTAAAGTCCTGGCTCTGCCATTTCCTAGCTGTGTGGCCTTGGGCAAATCACATAACCTCTCTGAGTTTAATCTGTGAAATGGGCATATAATCCTAGGATCTACCACATAGTATTTTAAAGATTAAATGAAATGATGCATATAAAGCCCAGCACAGTGCCTAGTGCCAAGTAAATGCTTCACAAGAATCAGCAGTGATTAAGATTCCTGGTTTTCTTCTGCATGCTTCAGCATCTGAGAACCATTTATAGCAGCAGGTGGTCCTGCTCAATGCAAGTCTAACGCCACCAGGGGTTCGGGGGCTCATCATCTTCATTTAAAGTGGCCCTCTTCACCTTTTCCTCCCAATCTCGCTGGAGGAGAGCAGTCCCAAGCTCTTCCTCTCACTGATTCTGCATCCACTCCATCCCCCACAGCTAACTAAACAAATGGATTCACTGCTGAAGATTCATGAAGTCTTTTCCTTGGCTCTCCCCAGCCACAAACTGAGCTTTGCTACCCACTCCCTTGTGCTGAAATGAAATCACTTCTGGGAGGGTGGGGTCCAGAAGGGTGCAGCTCTCCCAGCACTAAGAAAAGCAAAGGAGTCCCACACAAAACGTGGAATCGCTGGTTCCTGTAAAGCTCACTGCATATGTGCTGGCATCCATACGGAGCCACCGTCATAGCCATTCTCACTGTGGCTCCCTGACCCTGTGAGTGCTGAACCACTGCTGCTGTCTCCCTGCCTCAGGAGACTCCATTGTCTGAGCCCCAGGGTGCTGAGGCAGAGTCTTTCCTTAGCTTTCTCTCTTTGCCCCTCTCAGCCCTCTCCCGGGGATTGAGTTCACTCTTTGGAGGGGCATGGTGGCAAAAAGGACCTGTGCTTTCTGTGCAGGCATGCCCTCAGCCTGCTGTCTGCATTCTAGTCTCCCTGCTTCTCTGCTGGGCAGGAGTAGGAGGAGGAAGCAGCCCTAGGCCTGCTTAGGTCAGTACCTCTTGAATCAGAAAACAGTCCTACATCTTCTCAAAGACTAAGCGAGAATGGTTCTCAAACTAATTCAGTCAGGGAGTTGGCCAAGATGCAACTATCTCCATAGAGATACAGCCTCTGGGTTTGGGCCTCAGCCCTGGAATCTGCATGTTTAAAAAGTTCTCCCTGAGATAATGAGAGCTAAATCACTGCCAATTTTTTTTAATTAAAAACACAAAGAGCAAAACACAACCTATAAAATCATATACATGTACACACACACACACACACACACACATACACACACACACACACACACACACACACACACACACTTCCCCAACCTTTTTGAAACTGTTTCTCTGAGAGAAAAAGCAGTTCATTTCTCCCTGCCACCTTGGTCGTCCTCTTGGTTTTGAAATAAACTTTTAAAAAAATATTTTAGTTGTAGATGGACACACTACCTTTATTTTATATATTTATCTTCTTATGTGGTGCTGAGGATTAAACCCACATGCTAGGCAAGTGCTTTACTACTGAGCTACAACCCCAGCCCCTAAAAGAAACACTTGAAAAAGAAAAAATCAACAAGTTCTCCTTGGGCCACACCTTCAGAAGCACTGCACCCCATCTTGTGTGGAATACTGCAGCTCTGGTTCCTATCATGAACCCCAGCCTTACATTTTGACTTTCCAGAAGCACATGGAAATGCTGTCTGAGTCCTGACCCTATCTTGTCCAAGTAGCAGCTCCCAGGATGCTTTACAAAACCCTGAAAAGTTTCAAATATCTAGACCAATTTGCAGATGCTACAAGTCTGAGGTAGAAAATGGCTGGAGAGTCCTCATCAGAGTCATTTTGAGATAGCTGAAGTTAGAGGAGATATTGGTGGTTGATAACAAACTGGAGCCACAGGGGCAAGGTCTGACTCAGTCTACACCTCATAGGCTGCGTGACCATGAATAACAATCTCTTTGTGACTTGTTCTTCACCTGTAAAATGGGAATACTAATATAGCTAATACCTACCTCATAGTGTTGTTCATGTGGAATTATGAATTGCTTCATGTAATGTGTTTAGAACTATACCTGGCCTGCATTAAGCACCAAGCAAACATCATCTGTTATCCTTGTTACTATAAATAGTATTTTGGGCAATGTATTTTGACATATCATACATCCATGGAGTATAACCTCCCATCCTTGTGGTTGCACATGATGTGGAGTTACACTGGTCATATGTTCGTACGTGAGCATAGGAAAGTTATGTCTGATTCATTTTACTGTCTTTCCTGTTCCTATCTGCCCTCCCTTCCCTTCATTCCCCTTTGTCCAATCCAATGAACTTCTATTATGTGAAGTTAAATCCCAGGGATTTAACGAAGAAATCAGGAGAAGATCTCCGGATTCTAGGGGAGGCCAAGGTCATCCTAGACCAATATTTTGGGGGAAGAGATTGGTCAAGGGTCATTCTGAGGCATAGAAAGAAGATGGCAGTTTGGTGTCTCCTATATTCAGTGTGTGACTAAGAATATCATGCCTAACATTTTGCATTAGATTTATGGGATTATGGGATTTGGTTCTGGGACCTGGTAGGTCTAATTAAAGTTTTAGGACTCCTAGGAGACTGGCTACGGTTTGCACAGACTGGATCTTGGAAAATGCCACCACTTATGTACTCCCAGCCTCAGCTCCTTAGTACTAAAGTCTCCAACGGTCATTCTGTAGTTGTGGTATTTGTCTTTTGTATCCCAAATCCCCAGTCATTAATTTAGGAGAGTTTACTAGAACATACTCCCCTGATTAAAAAACAACACAAGAGCTGAAGTGACTCTCCTAACTTGCCTCATGGCTGATGTGAACATGAGTTCTACACAATCAGGTCCCTTCCTCCCTATTTCCCCTCCTTTCTTCCTTTCTTCTGAATACAGCTCTAAAATAAGGGCCATGATCCTAAGAAGAAGGGACAAGATTTCTGGGAAGAGCATGATAAAAGGCATCTTCTCACTTTGGCCAAGTGTCTCCATCACATTTCCTGTTAAATATGGAATTCCCTTGACTCTGTCCCAGCTCTTTGTCCAAGAGGAGTAAATGTGAGGAGGGAGTCCTCATGTAGTAACATGGGGTCAACTAATAGCACTTGAACCTTAGTGGATTCTAGCTCCCATGTCTTGCCGGGGCTCTAAGCCAAGGTTCCCAGTTTCCTGCTGGACATGCCCACTTGGAAGGCCCACTTGCCAAAACCAAGTGGAAACTGAACTCCAAGTGCAAACTGAACTCACCTGTCTCCCTCACTCCCCACCCTACTAATAGTCTTTTATCCCCACGTCTATTAACAGCACCATGGATTCAGGCTGGAACTTTGGGGTCATTGTCACCTTTTCCCCTCTGCAGTCCTGTAGTTTCTACCTATTGACATGTGCCCTGAAGCCACCCCCC
>JAJEJO010028221.1:0-24570 GCA_020662805.1 Glaucomys volans
GTGGGTCACCGTGCCCAGTTTCTATTTTTATTATTGTATTTACATCTATCTGTTAGTTGGCATTCTGCTGTAAAAAAGAGATTTCTCCTTATATTTATTTATATGTATTTGTTTATACCAGTATAGATTCCTGTTTCAATCAATGGTTTGAATCCATTGATGTGTGTGTGTGTGTGTGTGCACACGTGTGAAATACTGGGAACTGAACCTGGGTGAGCTCTACCACTGACACCCCCAAGCCCCTTTTATTTTTAGGCAGCACCTCACTAAGTTGCTCAGGCTGGTCTCAACCTTTCTGTTCTTCTGCCTTAGCCTCCCAGTAGCTGGGATTATAGGCATGCCCCCTGTGTTGGGCCATTGCTATCATTTTGATGTTCCAATTTGTCCCAGATTTGATCAGTGGGTATTCCTTTGAGCTTGCTTCTGTCTCCTTTTGATATAACTCTATCATTTTTTAGCATTTTTCCCCCTTTACTTTCAAACACTACAAAACATTTGGGCTCATATTGTACTTGCCTCAGAGAAGCAGTGAGAACCAAGGCAAGCTAGACAACAGGAACATATAACTGAAGTTATGCCAAGGCCACCCTGAATTCATGCCACAGGAACTTGTTGGTGAGGATTTGCTGCTGGTACCACCACCTACTCCTCAGAGGCTACAGATGCAGGGAACATATCATGAACTCTCCCTGGGTCTTGTGTGTACTCCAAGATTCAAAGTCCAGTTGGGAACATTCCAGTTGTTTGACCTGGGCCAAGTGCTTACCCCTGGGCTGTGATGAAGTAAGATGGAACATAAACATTTTCCCTAAAGGGGCTAGAGCTAATCCTTCCAATATTGTCCTGTGGGAGACTGCAGAAATAGGAAGATGATTTTTATTCTTTGTGGTCCACAGTACCTTCTTCAAATATCTACTTCATAGTCAGGGATATATACATGCAGACATAAACAAAGGGGAAAAGTTGGTAAGACTATGCAACAGATCAGTGGCATGCTGGTAAATGTTTAACAAAAGCTCCCAGAAAAAAAAAAAACAGCATTGATTTGTGATGTTCACTTATTTCCATTGTGTGACACTCCCAGCATGGAGTTTCAAACATGACATCATTGAACAGATTTGGGAAGAGATATGCAGTAATACCTCAATATATAGCATTTTTACCATACAGATGCTGTACATGTAAATGGCCCCAAGAGATAATAGCAAAATGCACTAAAATGATCAGGAAGAGATGAGTTTTCAGTGTTTATCGGCTTTGCCTTAATATAATTTATTTAGTTGTAAATTTATGTCATTTAATTTTTAATTAAAGCAGTGTTTAACAACTGACGTGTACAATTCTGAAAAATTCAGCCATTGTCTCTTATAAACTAGTGTGATATTTTGGTACATTACTGAATCAAACTGTCTCAGTGTTTTCCTCAGGAAAGGGAATTGGGAGTGAGGAAGATGTATTTTATTTATTTTTTTAAACTTTGTATTATTTTAAAAATAGTATTGGGATGTCTTAAAAAATGTATACATGTTTTCAAACATTTTTCAAATAAAAATTTAATTTAAAAATCCACAGAAGGGCTGGGGATGCAGCTCAGTGGAAGAACACTTGCCTATTCTGGTGAGACCCTAGTACTTAAAAATAAATCCCTAGTACTTAAAAATAAATAGTACTTTCAATCCCTAGTACTTAAAAATAAATAAATAAATAAATAAAACTGGGTGCAGTGATGCACACCTGTATTCACGCTTGTAATCCCAGCAACTTGGGAGGCTGAGTCAGGAGGATCACAAGTTTGAGGCCAGCCTCAGCAATTCAGTGAGATCGTGTTTCAAAATAAAAAAATAAATAAAAAGGGTTGAGGTAGGCTTAGTGGTAGAGCACTTGCCTAGTATGCATGAGGCTCTGGGTTTAATTCTCAGTATCACAAAAATAAATAAATAAATCTGCAGACATTCTGGTTCTTTTTTTTCCTCCCTTGGTCGAGAGCAGTGTCAGCTGGCTTCACTGTTGTAACTCCTCCAACTGCTTTATGCAAAAGGCTGCCAAGTTATGACTTTAAAATATAGCTCTCTGTTGCTCCTTTTCAAAATCTTCAGCCACAATGAGTACAAACTCTCAGGCAAGATTTGAACTCAACTTTCTTTCCAGATATTTTGTATCTTACCTCTTGCCTGGGTCTTAAACCAGGGATTTTCAATTTGGGGGCTTGGAGGGATTGTTTTGTTTCATTTTTGAGATCCACACCCCAACAGCCTGTACTGGGGATTGAACCAGGGGTGCTCTACCATTAAGCTACATCCCTACCTTTTAAAATTTTTTATTTTGGGACAGGGTCTTGCTGAGTTGCAGACTCAAATTTGTGATTCTCCTGCCTCAGCTTCCCAAGTTTCTGGGATTACAGGCATGCACCACCATACCTGGCTCTTTTAAGACATAGTCCTGATAAATTGCCCACATTAGCCTGGAACTCCATCTTCCTGCTTCAAGCCTCTTGAGTAGCTAGGATTCTAGGGCATGATGTTGCTGTGCCTGGTTTTCAGTATGAGGCTCCAGCAAGTGCTTCCATGAGTGGCACTGATTCAAATGAATCTCATATTCTGGGTAAGATGTCATTTGGAAAAAAAAAAAAAGGAGGCTCTCTATTAAAAACAAACATTTGAAAAGAATTGTTTTAGTCCAACAGAATAGCTCATCTTAGTCAAGCATTCCCAAAACTGTTTGCTCCTTTTAAAATTTTTTAGTTGTAGATGGTCACAATATCTTTATGTATTCATTTTTTTAAGGTGGTGCTGAGGATGGAACCAGTGTCTCACACGTGCAAGGGAAGCATTCTACCACTGAGCTACAGACCCAGCCCTGCTTGCTTCTTTTATTTACTAGAACAAATGTTTATTGAGCACTTGTTCTGTGCCAGGCACTGGGGCTAAAACTGAACAACAGACTGTCCTTCCCTGCTGAGTTTACAGTTTAAAGGGTGACAATTGATATTTGAGAAATTAAGAAACAATGCTTTTCCTCTTTCCCCTCACCTATCCTTTGAGGTTTATCTCAGGTGCCATGGAATTTTAAAAGTACACTTTTTAAAGATTTCTTTTCCTGCCGGGTGAGGTGGTGCATACCTGTAATCCCAGCAACCTGGGAGGCTAAGACAGAAGGATGGTGAGTTCAAAGCCAGCTCAGCAACTCAGCGAGGCCCTAAGCAACTCAGTGAGACACTGTCTCTAATAAAATATAAAAAAGGGCTGGGGATGTGGCTGAGTGGTTAAGTGGCCCTGGGTTCAATCCCTGGTACCAGAAAAAAAATTCTTTTCCTACTAACTAGAAGTCCATTCTTCATGTAAAATTATTATTATTATTATTATTATTATTATTTTTTAGCGGTGCTGGGGATTAGAACCCAGGGCCTTGTGCTTGTGAGACAGGCACTCTACCAACTGAGCTATATCCCCAGCCCTTTTCATGTAAATGTTTATGCATAGAGGATGTTTGTTGTTTTTCTAGTCCATCATCCTTTCCCCCACCTTCTGGTGGTAGTACCTGGAACATTCTTTGAGGAATAACCTCTTCCTCACTTTCTTTCACCCTTCCAGCTACTGGGTTCCAACTGGTCTCCAGGATTGCACAAGTGACTCAGGCCTGGCAGACTGAAACAAACACTCTTAGCTACAGCATTTGGCTCAAGTTCACCCAATCCTTTGGCCACAGTGATTGGTTTGGGGATGGATAAATGATCCCAAATGGTTCACAGTGAACCCCAAATACGTGTAGGAGACTCATTAAACAGATGTTATCTTTTTAACTGAATATAGACCCAGAATTTTTGGTAGCAATTTTGTTATGGAGTGTGAGGCCAACATGAAGGAAGATTGAAACAAGTGATGGAAAGAGATTGCAACCTTGTGACACTTGGTGCCTAGATCAAGCCACACCAAAAGCCCCTGGACATTTCATTTCATAAGCCAGTAAATTTCCTTCTTTGCTAAGTAATTTTAAGCCTGACTTTCCAAAAGAATATTAGTAATTTGCTATAGCACAGCAGTTTTTCCTGGACTCCCTAAGAGCTGAAGACTGGCATGGCTCTGGTTCTAGCTCATCAGCCATGAAGGAGTCCCACTGTCTCTCAAGTTCTCCCCAGTAAGTTTTGAAGCCTCCGGGAGACGGTTCTTATGTGGTCTGAAAGTCAATACTCTTGCCATTTCCTTCTGTCCCTTTGCGCTTTCTGAGGGAGAGGAGGGAACCCTGTTTCTGCAGAAGCAGGGACTGGAAACCCTGTCTCAGCCACCCAACAAAGCTACATGGTCAATACTGAGGTCATGGAAGCCCTCACCCTCTTAAGCAACATAAGGTCTGGAACCAGTAGCTAAGGCTGCTGGGGCACATCGAGGGATATAAAGGTGCTGCACTTGTTTCTTTGTCTTCATAGCGCTACTTCTGGGGTACTTTCCTCTTGCCAGGCATTACGCTCGGCATTTTACACTCATTCTCATATGAAATCCTCATAGCATCTTGCTATAGTAGGGATAATTGTATATCCCCACTGTACAGATGAGAAAACTTAACTTCAGAAAGTTCAATGACTGGGCCAAGCATTCCTGGCTAGTTAGTGAAGGAACTGGAGTTTTAAGGCAAGCATAAGCATCCATTTGTGAAACGGTGGCCCCTATAGGTGGGCGGATAGCGGTGGAGGGGAGCCTAAAGGGCGAGGAAGATGAAGAAGGGATATTTGGGACTGTAGGAAGTTGAAATGGTCGTTTCGGAGGACGTGTGGGGTAGATTGGTCGGACCCCGCCCCGACTGGAGCCGGAATGTGCAATGTGCACACAGAGTGAACAGTGTGACGAGCCATGTGACCACGGGATTTTCCGCGTGCAGATTCGGGCTTGACAGGTGGGGGCGGATAGGGGGCGGGGCTTCTCTGGGCCCTCCCATTCCCAGGTGAGGCGCCTATGACCCCGGCCGGAAGGGAGGTTGCGCCCACGCAGTACTCGTGAAGTGTAGGGTGTTTGTGGGGCTGTCTGGCCAGGCTCGCTTGGCACCAGGGTACTGGCCCGACGGGCCAAGCCTTTGGCGGGGGTGGGAGAGTAGGGTGCCGCGCCCTGCCCGGCCCAGGTGTCGTCTCCGGAGGCGGGGTTTGGGAACTAGGCAGCTGGAGATTCCCGGCCTGACTGGCGCGCGGGCGTCGAGGGACAGAAGCAGACGAGAGACAGAGCGGGAGAGCGCAGGGAGTGTATAGGTCAGGCAAAGGCGCGCAGCTACCAGCATGTTTTCCCGAAATCACCGCAGCCGGGTCACCGTGGCCAGGGGCTCCGCCCTGGAGATGGAGTTCAAACGCGGCCGCTTCCGACTTAGCCTCTTCAGTGACCAGCCCGAGGTGAGAGACAGGGTCCCTGCCTTGCCCTTCCCGGGTTCCACCATGCAGCCTGGCCGCCTCTGCCTCCCTCCCTCGCCCGTGCATGCCGAGGGGCGGAGACGCCGCGGTCCGCGTCCAAGCTGGCGGGAACTGTTGACTTAAAAAGTAAGGTGCGGACCGTCTGCGCCGCAGTCGGATCCGTACTGCTCCTCACATTCCCTGGCCTGGTTTGGGACGATTTGACTTTGCCTGGCAAAATTTCGGTTGACCTCAATTTGAGGAGCCCCAGGCTCGATTCCCAAGAGATGCCTGGCATCTCTGGGCCAAGGGCGGTGGGCAGCCAGGTGAACCCCAAACTCCCGGACTTTTGGCTGTCGGCTGATTCCCGGCTGCTAGCCCCATCCCACACCCTGTCTCAACCCTCCGGGCCAGCAGCCTCTGTCATCAGTCCAGGTCTGCCGCTTAGCTGGAGCCCTCCCCAAACGGCTCCTCTGTGGCCCTGCCAGAGTGCTTGAGGGGAAGTGTCTCTTTTAACTCTTTGGGATTATTTGCCACACCCAACTTTCCGCCTTCTTTCCTGGGGCCTAAGAGTAGACCTGCCTCTAGGTTGCGAGTGTCCACCCCTGCTCCACCGGGCTCAACGTTGCTGGCGTCTGCGCCCCACCTGCAACTCCCCAAAGAACCTGGGGAGGTGCTGGAGGGGTGGGGCCAAACCAGGACTGAGAGGGCGTGTAGCCAACTCAAAGACACTTTTGTCCCCAAGGTCAGCCTCACTCGCCAAGGAGAGCCCAGTTCCAAGCTGTCCTTCCCTCCTGGGCCTGGAAAGGGTTAAGTGAGGTGGGCCTTCCTCCCGGCCCCCTCTCCCTCCCGACTGGGATTCCAGGCCTGGCTTCTGCCCTTTCCCTCTAGTCTGCCCAGAACAAAGGCCCTTTCACACCGGTGTCCCGGTGTCCCAGGCCTTCCCGGAGTCAAAAGCTAGTGGAATCGGGGAGAGGGCCTTTGTCGCCCCACTCCGCCCCCGCAGCAACTCGGCTTGAGGAACCCGCGTGGAGCAAGCGTGGGGTAGTAAGGGGCGAGGCTGGCGACCAGGAGGAGGGGCCTGTGAGCCGGCCGCTCCTGGGATCAGCCAGGCCTTCAGGGGCCGGAGCCGAGGAGTCGGGGCGGAGCCGCAGGGCCAGGCCGGCCGCCCAGGAGAGTGTGACTCCTTGGGCCTGGGGGGGCGGGCACCGCTGCAGCTGGCTGGGACTCGGGGCTGGTTTCCTGTCTGGAAGGGAAGGGGCCCGCAGAGGGGAGCGGGGGCAGCAGCAGACAGGCACACCCCTGATTTTCTCCCTTTCTTTCCTCCCTTCTGCTGGAAAAGCGAGGTAATTGTAAGCCCAGGGTGGGGCGGGCTGGATGGGGACCGGAGTTGGAAGGGGTGGCCCTACGATCTGGGTCACATTACTGACTTACCGCTTTGTCCCAATCCCTGGGTTCATCTCCCCTCAAGTCCCCACTTTGGTTGCTCTTTTTCCTAACTTTGTCAAACTAAGTCAGAAGCCCTCTCTGAGAGCTCCAACCTCCTGACAAACCCTAGGACTCTGGAACCTGCAGGAGGCGTCCCCTCCCTGCCCCCTTCCAGCTGTGCCTGCCCCTCATTGCCCTCTCCACACACAGATTCTCTGTCCACCAGGCCAGGGATGTGGGCGGGTGCTGGGGAGGGGCCATAGTGGGAATGAAAGGGCCTTTTTCTTCCACAGCTGGGAGAACAGCTGCCACCAAAGCAAAACTGGACACTCTGTGCCTACAGCCCCCTCTGCAGCTGGCTTCCACTCCCAGGACCCCGCTAATCCTCACCTCACTTTCTTTTCCTCCCCTGCCTGGCTCCCACCCGGGCTTTGGAACAGGAGTAGGTGAGGAAAATTTGTCACAGCAGCCAGAGGGGTCTAACAGTGCAGAAGGACAGGGGCTGACCACCTTTCTCAAGACCAGGGAGCAGTGGGAGGACCATAGGACAGCCTGGCCACCCCTCTGGAGGGGCTGACAAGGAAGGGCTCAGGGGGGCACAGAGATGCAGGACAGATTGCACATCCTGGAGGACCTGAATATGCTCTACATTCGGCAGATGGCACTCAGCCTGGAGGTAATGCCCCTACTCCTGAAGAACACATTTTCTTTGCTTGCGTCCCAGCCCCTCTTTGCCTTGCCCATTCCTGCTGGGGCTGAGTGGGGGAGGGCATGGCCTGCACTAAGTGGGGAGAGGGACAGGTAGTTCTTTTAGCCCTTTGTTGGGTGCAGTGTGTGGACCCAGACCCACTTCTGCTGATCAGAACATTCTGTTGACAGTGGAGGTCTTCACTCCTATTTCTGGAAGCTCTGTGGGTTGGTGTGGGTGGCTGTTATGGGGACAAGGTCTCCTTTCATGTATGGGATGGAGAGAGGAGTTCAATGTGAGAGAGGTTTGCAGAAAAGATGTAGCTCAGTAGAGAAGAGAAAGGAGATGTTGGGCCAGGATAAAAATTCTGCTGGCCCTGGAGATGGTTATTTATTCATTCTTAAACACATACAATGTGTCAAGCTCCTTTCTAGACCATGGACAAACAAGACAGGAAAGGTCCATGCTAGTGGGAGAACAGATAATAATGCAAACAAATAGATAATACCACATAGTGAAAATATGCTGAAGACAAGGGGGTGTAATCAGAATCAGATGGGGGAGGTAGCATTAAATGTGGAGGTCTGGGAAGATTTGAAGATGTGAAGATTGTACAGAGGTTTTCCAGAGGGCATAGCAAAGGCAAAGGCCTTTAGATGAAGATGCGGATAATGTTTGTAGGAAGGAAAGCAATTCAGTGTGGCTGGAATATAGTAGTTGAAGTTAAGCTAATGGGTAGGGGCTAGATCATGCAGGGTTTGAGGGCTTTGATAAGGCACTTAGATTGTACTCTAGGTGTGATGTTGGCCTATGGAAGGATTTAAAGCAGGGGAATGACTTATGTTACCCCCACCCCATACTGGGAATCGAACCCAGGGGTGCTCTACCACTGAGCCCGTTTTTGTTTTGAGACAGGTCTTGCTAAGTTGACAAAACTGGCCTTGAATTTGGAATGCTACTGCCTCAGCCTGCTCCCCAACCCCAGCCACTGGGATTAATTACAGGCATGCACCACCATACCCAGCCTCGTCTAATATTTTAAAATGATGGTTGCTGTAGAGAATGAACTGGGTAGGGGTGGTGGGGGAGGTTTGGGAGAGGAAGGTCGGCAAGAGAGGTGGCAAAAGACTACCAAGTGGGAGTTCACATTGCAGTCAGAGGGAAATGAGCCTGCTGGTGTAGATTAAAGTGCTCATAGTGAAGAAAGGAGGAAGGGGGTGGATTCAAATGATGGTGGTAGATCTAACAGGGCTTGCTGATGATCCTACAAGAGGAATAAGGCAGAGAACTCCCAGAATGATTCCCAGGTGTGTGGCTGAGCAATTGGGTATTGTGGCCTTTTTCTGAGATAGGGCAGGTGGAGGAAGTTGTGGAAGTGACTGCCTGGATCAGGCTGGAAGTTGCTGTTGAGGGAGGTTAGAGGCAGGAGTGTCAAGAGTCTAGATCAAGAATGTCAATTCATTGCGCACATGCTGTTGGCAGTCTGCATCCCTACTCCCTGGATCATAGTGGACATTTCTAGTCAATAATGGCACCCTTTACCAATGAGCCCAGTTGTGACCTCAGAATCTTCCTCAGCGCAGACTTGGCATAAATTGTGCAGGCTGTGTCTTTCACACGTGCTAGCCAAAGGCAAGATTCCTGGTCCGGTTTCAGCTGCATCAGAAGGAGCCATTTCAATTTGTTTGCCTGAAGAAATCACCTTTCTCTGTTTTGAAGAAAGGTGCCAAATGAACCCTTTGGGATTCTAACATTACCTAATTGGTTCTGTGTTGACACGTGAGATAAAATCTTTTTGTTAGCTGGGTGAAATAGCACACACCTGAAATCTCAGCAACCAGAGAGGCAGGTGCAAGAAGATCACAAGTTTGAAGCTGGCCTCTGCAACTCAGTGAGATGAGACCCTATCTCAAAATCAAAAATAAAAGGACTGGGGATGTAGCTCTGTGGTAAAGAGCTGGATTAATCCCCAGTACCAAAAATAAGAATTAAAAAATTAAATAAAAATTAAAGCGCTGGGGTTGTAGCTCAGTAGCTGAGCCCCCTGAGTACAATCTCCAGTTCTACAAAAATTAAAACCTTTTTGCCATTCTTAGTCCTCTGCATTGTTCATGCTACAAGATACACATGGATATTTCAATCTTAATTTTAGTTAATATAAAATAAAACATTTAGTTTCTCAGTTGTTCTAACCACATTTCAAGTGCTAGATGGCTGCTGAACATTTCTGTTGTCACAGGTTTTGTCAAACAGAGTTGGTGTGCACACACCTTCCCACAACCATGTAAATTTTCTCCTTGGGAGACTGCATGCACAGGAAGGGCTTAGTTTTCACTTTGGTCAACTCTCCTTGAACCATAAGCTGAGCCTGCTGTTTTCTTTCTCCACCAAGTTAAGTGGGTTCCCAAAAGAGAGACGAATTGATGTTTCAGGGAATGGCAAGAAAGGTAGTCCTGGAAGACTAAGTCCAAGAAGACCTTCTGGAGGAGGTGACTTAAGCTGCAAGTAAAGGAGAGGTGAGCATGAGAGAAAGCTTATTTTTTAGTATATTGAAGGATGAGCTAGAGGTTAGACTTTCCCATTTAATCCTCAAATAACTTCTCAGGAGGTGGAACACTCCCCAGTCTATGAACAGAACCATTCCTATAATCTCAGTGACTCGGGAGGCTGAGGCAGGAGGATCACAAGCCCAAGGCCAGCCTCAGCAACTTAGCAAGACCCTGGATCAAAATTTTAAAATAAAAGGTGTAGTGGTGGGGGTAGTTCAGTGGTAGATTGTTTTTGGTTTTCATCCCTGGTATAGCAAATAAATAAATAATAAAATAAATAAAAAATAACAATGGAGATTCCAGAGGTTAGATGCTCACAGCTCGCCAAGTCCCTAAACCAGTATTTGAACTTAGCCCTGGTGGAGATTTTGAAGGGAACAAAAGGTGGTGAGAAGCAGAGCAAGAAGTCAGGGACAGAAGACAGCAGGAGGGGTGGGAAGGGATATTCACAGAGGGCCTAATGTGTTCTGGGGCTTCTGCCATGACTCATCCTCCTTCAGTCCCTTGGGATCTGACCCAGGTCCATACTGATACTCCACTTTGGGCTCTTTCCCAGGAAAGTGTGGGGAAAATGCTGGCTACTTGGGGACAGAGTGTGTATGACTAGGGAGGGAGCAACAAGGAGCTATCCCTGGCATGGGAAGATAGGGGCACAGTAAAAGGATGCTCCACCCCAAAAGGTGGGAGCCCATTTTCTAGGGCACTCTTGGTTGCGGACCCTGGGAGAGTGATGTGGGGCTGTAGGACGGTTGGGCAAAGAGGGGAGGTGTCTAGGCCCTCTGTCCTGTTCATCCATGCAGGGCCTAGAGAACTCTCTAGTAGTTTCCCCACTTTATATACCACCCTATACTCTGCCCCCAGCAAAGGGTCACACAACCCAGGAGGGGGCCTCCTAGCCTCCCCAAGGGCCCAGAGCCCTTCCTAGAGCAATAAGGATATCCTTGAGGTGCTGTTGCATCAGGGTTTCTGAGGTTGCAATGCCCAGACCTGGACTCGCCAGGTTCCTGAGGAATAGCCGGCTCCTGGCGCCCCACAGCGGCTCTCGCGGCAATTGGGAGCTGATGTCACCGGCGCCCCAAGCACAGCTGCGCCGGCGCCCGGGCCCCACGGATTCTCTGCAGCCCTCAGCCCTATGGGGCTGCCAGGGCTGGTGCTGCTCTCTGATACCCTCGGCCCGCACAGCACACGCAATGGACAGGGCTAGGGAAGGATCCGTGAGTGCCGGGACCCAGACAATGAGGAGGTTGGCCAGGAGAGGGCTTGACAATATCGCTGCATCTCGCTCCTCCTCAGCTTTCACCCTTTTGCGGAATTTGTGACAGAAGCTTGGGTGGAGTTGGGTAGGGGATGGCAAGCAGTGAAGCCTAGCAGAGACAGAACCCTGATGAAGACAGACATAGCTAGGCTGGGAAGGACTATGTAGTCTGGGAGGGCTTCCTGGTGGAGTGGGCTTTGGGACTGGGTCAGCCTATTTTGGAAGAGAAACAAACAGATGGTGCTGGAGTGAAGTGATGAAAGTCTGGCCTAGCACAGTGGTGCAGAAAATAGATAAAGGAGAAATTTGCAGGCAGACTGGACAAGGCTTTTGCAAAAAGGAATTTAGGGGGAATTGGGTACCTGATATTTGAAGACTGGAGCCACCTGGGACAGAAGCAAGGGCACAAAGTATGGAAGAGAGCTGGTGTGAGGGAGAGGACAGGTTTGGAGAGGTCACATCCATTACTCTCTTCCAACTGGGTGCCTCCACTTGTCTGCTGAAACCTGTACTATGACTGGGTTAGTCTTCTACTTCCTCTCTGGAGCCTCCCTGATCATCTTAAGCCAGAAGCAAATGAGGTCTGTCTCCTTGTGTGTTAAGTCATGACATGGCATTTATGGAACTGCCATTAATGTCTGAAACTCTCATCTCCCAACTGGGTTTTATATGTCAAGCCTTGGACAGCACAGGGATGCCCCAGAATTCATTGGGTGAATACTGCTGCTGCCAAAGTAGTGTCACCATTAAAATAAGCATCCCTCTCATCCACGTATACGTGTGCTGGGCACTGTGCTAAGTGCTTCATGTTCCTGTCTACTGAATCCTCACAAGCCTAGAATGTAGGAACTATTTTAATCCTCATTTTACCATTGCTTAGGAAGGTTGTCTAGTGCCTATTAAGTACCAGGAGCATTCCTTTCAGAGTGAATGTTCCTGGGAATCTTGATTCCTTTCCCAGCACCTCCCCTTTGGCCCTATGCACAGCCTTTCCAGCCCCTCACTCCTGAACCACCTACATCCCCATTCCCATTCCTTGCTGGTGACCTTACCTCCCAAGCTCAGGGCCAGATGCTGTTGGGTGCCCTAATTTGACTTGTGTATGGGGTTCTCTGAAGCATAGGTGGAATGCTTCTTCCTGATGATGCCACATTTCTTTCCATCCTTGGCCTACAGGTCCACAATGATTAATATTTTATGTATAATATGCATATCAATGTATATGTAAATATATACATATATGCACATATGTATAGATACCATGCACAAATGGTAGTATAATATTGTTATGGTTTCTTTTCTCACAGTATATTTTCTGGAGATTATTTCATATCTGTACACATGTACCTACTCTTTAATGTCTGCACTATTACATGGTTTAAATGTGCTATAACCTCTCTACTGTATTGAAAGGCTTCTAATTTTGATGTCTGAAACAATGCTGAAGCAGGGCATGGTGGCTCATGCCTACCCTCCCAGTGATTCAGGAGACTGAGGCAGGAGGATCACAAGTTTGAAGCAAGTCTCAGCAACTTAGCAAGACTCTGTTATAAAAAAAAAAAAAAAGCAGGGGGCTTGGGGATGTAGCTCAGGGTTAAAGTGCCACAATCAATTGAATAAATAAAATAAGGCTAAATGAATATTTTTGTACATATGGCTTTGCCTAGTATTGTATATGTAACTATATCTGTAGTATAAAGAGCTCACTGTTGGTTAATTAGATCAAAGGGTGCATGAATTTATAGTTTTCACAGATTTTTCCAAATTGTGTTCAAAAGAGGCAGAAGGGATCTATACTCCCAACTTTCAAAGCATGAGAACATTTGTTGTTGTTTGTTTTGTTTTGTTTATGTGGTATGGGGATTGAACTCAGGGGCATTCTACCACTGAGCTATATTCCTAGCCTTTTTTATTTTTATTTTGAGACAGGGTCTTGCTAAGTTGCCCAGGCTAGCTTCAAACCTGAGATCATTCTGCCTTAGCCTCCCAAGTCACTAGGATTACAGGAGTGTGCCACTGCATCCCATGTCATCTGTATATTTACAAAGCTTTTCGGGTTATCCTTGGGCACCTGAGGTTGAGACCAATTGTTTGCTCTTAAATTGCAAAAAAAAATTAGTTTCTTGACAGTTCTTCCTGGGCCACAGCTCACTTGGAGACTGGGGAGTGCTTTAGCCTGTTCACTGACTGACATTTCCTTTTCACCTTTCCCCTGACCCTGGCTAGGATACAGAGTTGCAGAGGAAGCTAGACCATGAGATCCGGATGAGGGAAGGGGCCTGCAAGCTGCTGGCAGCCTGCTCCCAGCGAGAGCAGGCTCTGGAGGCCACCAAGAGCCTGCTGGTGTGTAATAGCCGCATTCTCAGCTACATGGGGGAACTGCAGCGGCGCAAGGAGGCCCAGGTGCTGGGGAAGACAGGCCGGCGGTGAGCAAGGGGGAGTCGAGGTCTCCCTGGGAGCAGATGGCTATATGGGTGGTGGTTGTACAGCCTGTATGTAGTGTGGACTGCCCTGCAGATGACCTCCTCATGAAGGCCTGTCAGGGGCCAGGAAGACACCTTGGGATTTTACTACTGCCATGTATTGTCCAGAGTAGTAGGGCTAGAATCAGAAAGCTGATGTGTCTGGTGGAAGCAGGCAATCTGAGGAATGGCAAGCAATGCAAAAGTACTAATTTGTTAAGCCCTACCTGTGCTCTGAGTAATTTTGACTGACTGGCTTCTGGAAAACTAATTTTCTTAAAGTCAGTTCATCAAATGGCCAATTTGATGAATGGCCAATTCACCACAAATTGACAATAGTTTGTTGTACCTGGGTTCACCCTCAGAGGCAGGAATTGGGAAAACAAATAATAAAAAATCCTCAAAGGAAGGTCCATCCCTTTACATAAATTAGATTGTGCATTCTCAAAGGGCTCAGCTTCTGAATGTGAAATACAAGCTACACTGACACTAGATGCTGCTGATGTGACAGATCTACATAAAATGGCTCAGGTGTTGCCATGGTTAGGGAAAATAATTGGCAAGTTGATCATTTTTGAGAATTGGTCATTTTGGTATATTAGTCATTTGGAGAATTGGTTTCTGGCAAAGTGACCTGCTTGCCTTACCTGGGCGGAGTGGGGAGATGGTCCCAGCCCCTCACTGACATGATGCCCACCCAGCCACGAGGGTACCCATGAAGCCAACGGAAGGTATTAACTTACTCTACAGCCACCCTTCACAGCTGGAGGATGGACAAACAGGCAAAGGGACAGCTTCTAAGAGTGTGCCACCTCCTGGGAGGTGGCTATCCAGACTGCCCTGTCCAAGTAACCACAGTCCACAGAATGTGATGTGAGGTACATCCAATCCCTGGCAGCTAATCACTGTTAGTGCCACATCATTTAGCTGAAGATTCCAAGTCAGAAATTATATTAGTGCTATTATAATTAAGTATGGACAAACGGGTTGTCACCTCAGGAGAGGGATACAGTCAGTGAATCCCAGTGATAGTGGGGAGGGAAAGATGCTGCATGTATGGGGCCTGAGGAACTTGGGGCATTGGGAGGAGCAGTGTATCTGGGAGCAGGGCAAAGGGGAGGTCAAAGCTGGGGGAGGGATGGTGGAGGGTTCTCTGGTGAACGAAACACAAATGTTTCCTACTTGTGTTTTTTACCTTTCATCAAACACTGGTCAAATTATTTTTTGACTGATCTAGTGCCCTCTTACATCAAGAAGTGATGAGATCCTGGAAAGAATCCCTATTAGAAAGAAAAGCCTGCAAACCTCTCTTACCCAGGGTCTAAAGGAGAAGAGTCGCTGTGGGTACCAGTCTCCTCAAGGCCCCATTTGTCCATGGCAGGGGTCTGGAGAAATGATCCAGGAGGGTGCTTGGAGGAGGAGGAGGAACTCTTAGCTTGTATACTGGCTGTATGAGTTAACTTGGCTCCAATGTCCACAGTATCCCTAAGAGTAAAAACCTGGGTACTGTAAGCAACTGTCCTTCACAGTCCCCAGCCTTACCATATTGGGCTGGACCCTGGGACCAGGGTCTCCTAAAACCTTTGGGAATCAGAGCAAGGGGAAGGAGTCTGTGAAGATGAGGCCAGGATGCTGTGATCTCCCCACAGGCCTTCTGACACCCGGCCGCCCACTGAACGCTCCCCCTGCCGTGGCCGGATCTGCATCTCTGGTAAGAAACACAGCTGCCCCAGCTGCTGACACCCCTCACCTGGCCACAGGATCACCTGCCCCATCTCAACATCTATTCCTTTCTGTTCCCTAGACCTCCGGATCCCACTCATGTGGAAGGACACAGAATATTTCAAGAACAAGGGTGGTGAGTTTCATACCATGGACAAATTCAGGGGAGTGTCCCAGAGATTAGAGGCTCTTGTGGGGCACTTTTTTTTCTTTTTTTTTTTTTTAACCAGTTTTGCCCTTTTGTCCCCAGATCTGCACCGCTGGGCTGTGTTCCTACTGCTGCAGCTAGGGGAACAAATTCAGGACACAGAGATGGTCCTGGTGGACAGGACCCTCACAGACATCTCCTTTCAGAACAATGTACTCTTGTGAGTACCTCACCCCCATGGTTCCCTCCTTTGTCCACTCTGCTCCAATCTCTGATGAGGTACTTGTAGGGGAGGAGGAGGGAGATGGTCACCTGGCCACCTCCCTGTGGAGCTGTCCTGTATGTGCACTCCCTGTCCCCACCCAGTTCTGTGCTCCCACAGAACACCTTGTGACCACCCTTCTCTTCCTTCTGTAGCACTGAGGCGGGGCCAGACTTTGAACTTCGGTTGGAGCTGTATGGGGCCTGTATGGAAGAAGAAGGGGCCCTGGCTGGCGCCCCCAAGAGGCTTGCTACCAAACTTAGCAGTTCTCTGGGCCGTTCCTCAGGGAAGCGTGTCCGGGCATCGCTGGACAGTGCTGGGAGCTCAGGAAGCAGTCCCATCTTGCTCCCCACACCAGCTGTGGGGTAAGGCCCTACAGCCCCTGCCCCCGCTGCCCTCAGCTGTTCTGTCCAGCCCACAAGTCATCTTTGAACCTTGTTGAGAATGCAGAACCCACTTTGCACTGCCATCAGGATGTGTAGATAGACATGAATAAGCAGTGGCCACACAGCTGGGAAGCATTCTGGCCTAAACAAGAATCACAGGAAGCAGGGAGAGTTGGGTTCTGAGGTCTTGACTTTTTAAGTAACTGCAAATACATCATATAGATGTGGATAAATAGCTCCCTAGCTGGAGCAAGGTAGCCTGGGCCTTGTGGTGTGGCCTAAACACACCTGGAAGCGCCTTGTAGAATTTGTGACTCTGAGGAGACATAAATTATTGGCTGAGTTTCTCGACTTCTCTAAGCCTCACACTGTCTCATCTATTAATTGAAGAATGCCACCAACCTCACAGGGCTGTCAAGGGAATACAGTGGGATAACATACATAAAGAGTAGGTCCTGGCGCTTAGCAAGAGGTCAGTAAATGTTCATTCCTAACCCCTGGTGGGGAGGTAAGTAGTTTTCCCTGGGGGTAGCCTAACAATAGGGCAGGCCTGCTCAGTCCTGCTTGTGCTGTTGAACATGCAATTTACAGGGCTGATTGACCCCTGCCTTATCTCCTCTCCAGGGGTCCTCGTTACCACCTCTTGGCTCACACCACACTCACCTTGGCAGCAGTACAAGATGGGTTCCGCACACACGATCTCACCCTTGCCAGTCATGGTATGTGTGTGTTTTGGGGACACTGGCAGGGTTAAGAGGGGCCGTGGAATAGTCCCCTACTCCTTCCCCACCTCATGCTGCACTTCCTCCTCCCCCAGAGGAGAACCCTGCCTGGCTGCCCCTTTATGGTAGCGTGTGTTGCCGCCTGGCAGCTCAGCCTCTCTGCATGACTCAGCCCACTGCAAGTGGTACCCTCAGGGTGCAGGTGAGAGGGCCCTGAGGAGTGGGAGGAAGCAGAATAGAGCTGGATCATTTAGGAGTAACAGGACTCCTGGCAAATGAAGATTTGGGTGGAGGAAGGGGGTATGGTAAGAGGAAGGGAAGAACAGACAGGCAGCGGGGCAAAAAGGGGCAAGTTGTCAGTGGGGGACTGGGGAGAAGAGTCTGGGGGTCTGACTCCCCCAGGAAACATTAAGTCATTTATGCAGCAAGCTGGGGAGCTACGGAACGGGGCACAAGTGCATGGAGTCCTGAAAGGCACAAACCTCTTCTGTTACCGGCGACCTGAAGATGCAGACACTGGGGAAGAGCCACTGTTTACTATTGTGATCAACAAGGTGATGGATCCCTGGTGGTGAGGCCACTAGATGCCTGGGCCCAGGAGCCCTCCTTCAGCCCCAGGAGGGTGGGCACAGACCTCAGAGACAGGGAGGCTGGCCTCTTGCTCCTAATAGCACCATATTTTGCTTCAGGGACAGGGATGCTGAGGGGACCCCAACCATAGCATCACTGGAAAAGTTGTCCCCTTCATTTATTGTCCTCATCCCTGTCGAGTCCCAGAGAGTTCTGCTAGTTTAGGACTTTCATTCTTTTCTCCCACACAGCTGAGATTCCAAATAACATCTTCTTTACAACTTAACTTTTCTCTCCCTCTCTAGGTTCAATTGCCTTTTTCTGCTCTCCAGCCCTTTTGTTGCCTTGCCTTTGCGTTTTTGCAGTGCTGGGCAAAGTGCTTTACCATTGAGCTACATCCCCAACCTTCTGCCTACATTCCAAAAGTATTAAGGGACCTTGGGCCTCATTATTCTTGTCCACCTTGGTGTCTTCCCTGCTTTGCTCAGTCTCTTTCCATCTTAATCTTCCCTGACTCAGCACTGACTGGGTCATCCCTAGTTCTTTCTTACAGTTCCTTCCCTCTCTGGTCAGGAGGCAAATGAGGGCTCAGCAAAAATCCCACAAGCATTCCTTCTAAGGCAGGGGTAAGCAAGGCCACCTGGTGTCACTGCTGTGTTCCACAACCACAGTGGAGGTGGAAGCAGCTCTCTTCTTTCTCCTGCAGGATACTCGAGTCCGGGCAGGAGAGCTGGACCAGGCCCCAGGACGGCCCTTCACCCTCAGCATCAGCAATCAGTATGGGGATGATGAGGTGACGCATACCCTTCAGACAGAGAGCCGGGAAGCCTTGCAGAGGTGGATGGAGGCTCTATGGCAGCTGTTCTTTGACATGAGTAAGAGAAGGCAGCTGGGTTGAACTTTTGGGAGGGACTGAGCTCTCTTATTTTTACCAGATGGAGTGGATGGAAGGGAATGTAGAGGAGAGAGAGCAACCTGGCCCTCTCTTCCAGTCAGTGATCTTCCTGCAGGTCAGTGGAAACAGTGTTGTGATGAAATCATGAAAATTGAAACTCCTGCTCCCCGCAAACCACCCCAAGCACTGGCCAAGCAGGGGTCCTTATACCATGAAATGGGTGAGTGAGAGGAAAGTCCACCTGGGGAACCTGATGGGAAGTGGGGCTGGGGCTAGGGGCCTCAAGGGAGCCCAGATCATGGAAACAGAAAGTACACTTTGGGCAAAGGCAGATCTCTGGGGAGCCACATTCCACCCAGTCCTGCTGTACTTTTTTCTCTTCTCCAATTCTTCTTAGAACCACCTCCACCAAAGTTCAAAACAAAACCCCAAAGAACCAGATTAATTTCCTGAATTTCTTTCCTAATTTCTTCTTTTCTGTTTCCCTTTCTGCATGTGGATTCCTGTCTCTTCCTCTGACCCTTCACCTGCCTGGCACTATTTTTATTTTTCTCCTCTTTCTTGGTTTCTCCACCCACTTCTGCTACCCTCTCTTTTCCCACCCACCCTGCACCCTGTATCCCACAGTCTTATCGGAGCCTGTGGCCCCAGGGGGTCCAGGTGAGGGGCTGCTTCTACAGGACAATGCAATCTCCGCTGAGGTCCAGGCTTTGCTTTCCTCCTATTACAGTGACAGGTGATGGTCAGGGTTGGGTAGGTCTGGGGCCTGAGCTCTGATGAGCCCCCTCCCCTCAACCCCTTCCTGGTGCCACAGCTATTGAGCCGCTAGATGACATCGCAGCAGTGACAGACATCCTGGCTCAGCGGGAGGGCACAAGGCTGGAGACACCCCCACCCTGGCTAGCAATGTTTACAGACCAGCCTGTCCTGCATAGCCCCTGCTCACCTGCATCAGTGTCCCCAGCCTGGACGCACCCACTTCCCTGGGGGCGACCCCGAACCTTTTCCCTGGATGCCATGCCCCCAGACCACTCCCCTGGGGCTTCTCGCTTGGTTGCCCCCCTCCCGCCACAGCGATCCCCAAGATCCAGAGGCCTCTGTAGCAAAGGCCCACTCCGTACTTGGCTCCAGTCACCAGTGTGAGAAAAAGGTGCTGGCAACAGGACCTGGCCGGAAAAAGGAAAGACCCACATGCTGTTGGGCTCTGAGGACAGCACTGTCTGCAGCAAGTTGGCCAGCATGGCCTCCTCTTCCTCTACTGGACTGGGAGTAGGCAGGGGGGAGGGGGTACAGAAGCCCCTCTTAGGTGTGGTTGTCATGGTACTGAGGGGTTCATTCCCAGCCCTGGCTGGGACCCCCTGAACCCTTCCTGGGAGAAAACTGGAATAACCCTGCCCTACCTCCCTGCACTAACCAGCTTTGAGGATGGCACTGAAGAGTCCTGGGAGGGAATGCACTTCCATTGTCACTCCTACATCTACCATTAAAGTTATTTAACAGCAGCCTTCATGTGTTTTTTTCTTTTACTTTTTTTGGGCACTCTACCAGTGAGCCAAAATACCAGCCCTTTTTTATTCTGAGACAGGAGGCTGGTCTCAAACTTGCAATCTTCCTGCCTCAACCTCCTGAGTCATTGGAATTACAGGCCTAAACCTGCACCTGGTTTCACCTGGTTCTTGAGGACAGGTAGCTTCTCTGCATGGTCTGGACCTACCCACTCCCTCCTCCCTGGAGCTTCCTTCACCATTGCAAAGTATGACTGTGACACTGAGTGATCAGACAAGGACTAGGTGGATGGGAGACTTTATAAATACCATAGCGGGAGGGGAAGGCTGCTCTTCTCTCACACACTGCTATATCTCAGGATCTCAGTGAGGTCATAGCCAGTCACAGCAAAGGAGCTGCCGGAGGGATCACAGAATCGCGCACCACACACCTGGGTGTCAGATACGCACTCTCCGTGACAGTGTTCCACCTGGGGAAGAAGAGGACTGGTCAGGGCCTGTTGCCCATGCTTGGGCTGCCATTCCACCCTTCCCATGACGCATACCTCAATGTAGCCACTCTCTGGGCTTCTGCTTAGCTTCCAGATATGCACAAAGGTGTCCTCAGCTGCAGAGAGTAGCTATAATTTTAAAAAAAAGGAAGAAAGAGTGAAAGTCAGAATGCCCTGATGGAATGGTTGCAGGCTGGAACACCTGGTCAAGACACCCTGGTCCAGGCTCACTGAGTATACAGCCAAGTTTGGGTGCTCCTCTCAGCATTGTAGCATTAGGAGGAAGAGTATGTAGGCAGGTAGGTGTAGACTGACCTTGCCCACCTCAGGAGCTAGGTCCAGGGCACAGATGGCCCGTGCGTGGGCATTGATCTGGACGTGTAGAGTTCCCGTAGTGGCCTCATATAGACGTACTTGGCCGTTCCCATAGCCTGCTGCTATGATCCCCTGCCATAGCTGCACAGAGAAGCACGGGATCCTGTAAGGGTGACATTTAACTTTGGTTTCTCCAGACTCACACTCACTCTCACTCCCACCCTGAAGCTACATCAGGAAGGCCGCAGCCCCATTTTCGCCTCACCTACCCGAATCCTGGAATGCGGGTCAGTAAGGTGAATTCAGACCCTGACCGCCAGACACACAACAAGCCTGAATCATCAGCGGTCACCATATCAGCCACGCTATCCTGAGGGGAAAGGTGGGATCAGCTCTTCCCTTTCTTCCCTGCTGTGGTCCTGAGTACAGGGCAGGAGGGGAAGGGAGGCCATATTTGCATCTTTGCCTTTCCAAGGAAAGGGCAAGATGTGGACCCTTCACCAAGTCGACCCACTGGAAACCCTCTTCAGGATTTCCTCAAGGACAGACTGCTTCCCTTACATCCTTATAGAGCCACAAGTAACCCATCTCCACCCCTGTATCATGTATTAGAAGGAAATAAGTAATTGTCCTTGCTGAATGGATGATGAAATTGAAGAGACAATGTCATGACTTTTTGCAGGTCTTGCAATGAGTTAGTCACAGTCATGACTAGACTCTGGGCCTCCTGACCTCCAACACCAGGTGGCCCATTGGACAAGGTGCCATGGAGAATATAAATCAGAAAATACATACCCTGTTCTCAAGAGGTTTGCAATTCAGTTGGGGAGATAAGAACTGTCTTTGAGGACAGGGCCACTTCAGGATTTAGCTAAAAGAGATTAGTGGGAGCTGGATAGGCTCCTGGAAAGAAGTGGCTCTGAAGCTGGGCATAAAAAGGACTTGCCCAAGTCCACAGAAGGAAGCTGTATGTATTAGAACTGGACGACATCATGGAAATCATTTTTTTCCAACTCCTCAATCCATACCAGCATCAAAAGGCTTAATGAACTATCAAATGCCACCTACAGTACTTCTAGCTTTATCACTGGACCTGAAGTTGCTGAAGTCTAGAAAGGAACAGATTTGCCCAAAGCCCTCCAGCTGCTTAGTGACAGAGCCAAGACTCAAACCCAGGTCTGTTGCCTCCCAGGGTGGGTAAGGTTCCTAGGCTCACCAGAATGGATAAGAGAAGTCTACTCACCTGTCCCTGGGCAGGCTCCGTTGCAATATCTGTGACTGGTGTCTGATGTTCAGCCAGCTCCTCACTCAGTACAATGTTAGGACCTTTGGCTGGGATGTCAAACACCAGCACCCGTCCTGTCCATGTTCCTGTAGCCAGAACCAGTGCCCCATGGATGACTTCCTGACTCTCCAAGGTCTTCAGCTAACACACTCAGCACTCTTTCCATTACAGAAACCTCAGTATCAAACCCATTATTCCAACAGCCTGGCCCCTCTACTCACTGCCCTCATCCTACCCCATCCTGTCTTTCTGTCCCCTTCACTCCCACCCTCCTCTCTAACTCTTCATAATTTCCTCAGTCCCTCGACATTCTCTTGGCTGAAACCCACACCCCTATACTCCATTTCCCATAATGCCCCCTCCCTGCCCCTGGCCCCCTCACCCACACAGATGAAACGGCCACTGGCAGCAATTCCTCGAGCAAACACAGCCTGTACTGAGGGTGAGAAGGGGAAACTATCAGAAATAGCATCTTCCCCAGACTTGGTAAACACTTCTTATGCCCACCCCACTTTGTTCTGCAAGTACCTGAAGAGGTATCTCCAGAGTCCAATGCATGCCAGTAGACCATGATGGAGCCATCAGATTCATACATCTGGAATATAGGACCAAGGATAGGGTATGGTCCTGCTGATCTTTGCTTAGCCTTGTACAGAGTTCTTCACATATCCATGTTAACTTTAGCTCATTTAATCCTTAAAACCATTCCGGGAGGCAGGCACTATTTTTAATCCCTATTTTCAGAGGGGAAAAACTAGGCTCTGCCTAAGGTCATACAGCTAAGCTAGTAAAGGGGCAGATGTTGGATGTGGCACTTGGGAAGCAGAGAAGATGGAAGATGAGAAATAGAGGAAGAGTAGGATAGACATCTAAAAAGTTTGGAAGTGCCTACAGGCAAGTTACAGAAAGGTCTAGGGCAGGTCTAAAGGAGGGGAGTTGACTGGTGGGGGAGTTTTCTTACCTGAATCCCTCGATGTGAGGTGAGTACCAGCAGTACTCTGAAGGGGAGGACACACCAGTGGACCTGGGGGGAGGTGGATCAAAGTAAGGACAAAATCAGAGTAGGGGATATGAGGGGTCAGAAGAATGGAAATTCAGAGGGTTAGGGGAAGGCCTATTCCTTGAGGTTTGAAAAGGATGAGTGGGTAGGTCTGAGTTCACCAACACCAACTCCGTGCCTCACCTGAGTGATAAGTGGGGGGCTCACTCCGGCGCCCTCTTTAGCGTGAAGCTGGCGCTGGGCCAATGGCACACCCTCAGGGGCAGCGCTGAGAAGCTGCGCGCTTGGTCCGTGAACCACAGCATAATGCATGAGGTTGCGGGCGGGCAACTGCAGCACACTGAGGTTGTTGCACAGGGCGGCGGCCGAGCCTCGAATGGGGATGGAGCGCTCCCGGCGGAACATCCTGGGGGAAGAAACACCACAATCATAGGGCGCAAGGGAAAAAGATCACAGTGGAGAATCTTGGGGGAGGAACACTCAAGAGGCACTGAGGAAGACCCCTGAGACTGGGTGATGTGATGGAATGCCCCGAGAACATGATGGGGAAGGGTCACACGGTGGGAGGAAGGTCTCCTACAGCAGGAGAGGAGAGTCCCAGGCTGAGTCACAGGGCGATGGGGAATCCCAGAGGGAAAATGGTGACCCAGGTGCCCAAGCCAAAAGGGCGGGAGGAGGCCCCCAGGCCCTTCCTCTCTCGGCTCGGTTCCCTATAGCTCCCTGCCAGGGTCTTAGATCACACCCGCAGCCCCAGATCTCCTTGCCTGACTCCAGGATCCTTCTGTCTCTCCGAATCCGCCGCCACCATAGAGACGACGCACCCACGCAGGCTATTGGGCGGAGCGAACGGTCGGAACGTGCAGAGCGCGACGCGGTTGCCCGGGAAACTGTGGGAGGGGCGAGCAACCCAAAGTGCCCCTTGGTCACCGAGGCGACCGTTAGGCGGCGGCAGAGTCCGCAGCGGAGGCGCGTCAGGCAATCAACCGCGACACCTGGGTTGGAGCGACTGCCGGGGCAATGGCGCACGACGGTTCGGTGAGCTTCAGCTCAACTGGGGGTGCGTCGACCAGTGAGGTCGGTGTCGGGAAGAGTGGGCCAGTTCTGCGTGGCCTGGGCGTTCAAGATGACCGAGGAAGCCACGTCCGTGCTTGGGCAGAAAGCCTACATCGGCGCTCATCTGCACTTTGTCCACGCGCGCTTTGTCCCACTTGGGCCCTGAGGGAAAGAGTCAATGAATAATGTAGAACTCGAGAACAAGAAGTGAATTTGGAAAGAGCGAACACATGTAATTAGTTTCTTATGCTGGGCTTGCCATTTCAATGGATAAACCAGAATTGGTTAGGCAGTTGGGGAGAGGTGTCGATGGATAAATCATCTATTTCGAGAATTTGAGGAGGAACAAATGGATTTAAACAACTATGGGACTGCACTTGAAAGTCAAGTTTTTCCAAAGACAAGACATTTTAAAATAAACATATTTGAAGAGCCTTTGTGCACAAATATATCATCCCCCCCCCCC
>JAJEJO010028273.1:0-17500 GCA_020662805.1 Glaucomys volans
ATAAGTAAAAAATAAATTACCGAGAATATGTCAGAGCTAAATTTTTGGAGTCCCTATAACATCTCATTTCCCAGCTTTTTTATTAACTTACTGTTTGTCCCAATAGTGAGCCACAGTGTGAAACTATTGCTTCTGATTGCCTCAACAATTACCCTGGAGAAAAGGCTGTTCACACTGGGCAAACTCCTACATCAAGTAAATTCACCCTTGTATGAGGCATTCCAGGGAGCCACCAGGGAAGTCAAATTTTGAGGGGACACAAAACATTTAGTCCATTGTAAGTTATACAGGACTCTTAAGGCTTTTTATTAAATGTTTTCTGCCTCTTCTCTTGTCTCCATCTGGGACTCTCATTTGTATATGTTAGGCCACTGAGTTCTCAGTTGTGCTTTAAAGGAGCTTCAAACCTATTTCCTGAGTTCTGATGGGTTTTGCTGGTTATTGTTCCTTTTAATGGACAGAATTTTAGTGGTGGGGACAGGGAACTTATTCTGTCATTTTCATCACTATCACCTGAAGTCACCTGTTCCTTTTTTATACAATCAGCTCTACTGGAATCTTTTAGAAATTTCTGCAGTTTTCCTCATTGTTCTGTTTGTAGTACTGGGGAATGAACCCAAGGTACTCTACCACTAAAAGCCACATCCCCAACCTTTTTTCTTTATTTTTTGAGACTTGGTCTGGCTAAATTGCCAAAGCCATCCTCCAACTTGCAATCTCTTATCTCAGCCTACCAAACTGCTGGGATTGCAGGGACCACTATGCCCAGCTTGGAAATTTGTCTTTACTATTTTAAACTTTAAAACATGTCCACATATGCATTTTACCTTTCTCTTTTTGACACTATGAACTCTTCTCATCTGAAGTAGTTTTTTTTTTTTTCCAATTCCAACAGATCTGTTTCTATTGTTCTCACTATTTGCACATTTTCCTATTATTTTTCTTCTTCTAAGACTTCTATTATTCAGATGTTAGCACTTGTCTTCCATATAGCTTAGTTTTTATTTATGTTTGTTTCCCCTTCTGGGAATTTTCTCATCCTGGTCTTTAAATTCAAAATTAACTCAGCTGTAGCCAGGTGTTGTGGCACATACCTGTAATCCCAGTAACTCAGGAGACTGAAGCAGGAGGATCTCAAGTTCTCAGCCAGCCTGACAACTTAGTGAGACCCTGTCTCAAAATAAAAAGGGCTGAGGATGTAGCTCAGTGGTAGAGCACATGCCTAGCATGCATGAGGCCCTGGATTCAATCCCTAATATGGGGGATTAAGTTTCACATTTTGGAGCATTTTGGATAATGATTATGCAACCTGTAATTCATGTTAAATAAAAAAGGTTGATAATTCCAATTACATTCCATAATAATGAAATGTGGAGCAACTGGAGTCTCAGACTACTGGTGGGAACGTAATATGATATAACCACTTTGGAAAAGCTTCATGGTTTTTTACATTTAAACATTTACCTTATAACCCAACAGTTCCACAGGTATTTACCCTAAGCAAAAAAGAATATGGTTTTTGCAAAAAGGCCGTGTACAAATATTCATAGGATTTTTATTCTTAACAAAAAATTAAAATAACCAAAGGATCCATCAACAGAAGATTCATAAACAGATTATGGCAGAGCCATAAAATGGAATGATTATACAATAAAATGAACAGATGACTGACATAACAGTATGGAAACTTTTCAAAAACAAAGAGCAGAAGCTAGGCACAAGAGGGTACGTAATTCTTTAATTCCATTTAAATGACATTCTAGAAAAGGCAAAGCTATAGTGACAAAGCAAATCAATGGTGGCCTGGAGCTAACAATGAAGGAGGGATAGTACAAGAAGTTTAAGTAATGACGGAAATATTCTGCAGCCATCATGGAGGAAGTTGCACAAGTATATACCTTTGTTGAATCTCAACCAACCTTATACTTAAAAAACATAAGCCATTTATTGTTATGCCTAAATTTCTTGCTTTTTGGTTTTTGGCAGTACTGGGGATTGAATCCAGGGTCTTAACACATAAGGCAAGCATAGTACCACTGAGCTACACACCAAGTCCCAAAGCTGATTTTTTTAAAGATGGGATTTAAAACAAAACATGGTCTATAGAAGACACCTTGCTCTTTTTAAAAAAATACTGAAGATTGAACCCAGGAGCACTTAACCATGAAGCCACAGCCCTTTTTTTTTTTTTTTTTTTTTTTTTGAGAAATAGTCTTATCAAGTTGCTTATGGCCTAGTTAAATTGCTAAGGCTGGTCTTGAACCTGTGATTCTCCTACCTCGAGTTGCTGGGATTACAAGGGTGCACCACCACACCCACTGCTCCTGACCCTTTAAAACAGAGATCCCATTCAGACCTGTGGGGTCAGGCTGGATAGGAAAAGTGCACTAACACGTGTACTGCCTGAAGAGAATCACTGATCTTGGTCCTTGAGTGGCCAGATAAGCTATGTTTGTTTTATCGGAAATAAAGGTGTGTGTGAAGTCTTTTGCAAGAGTTTTGAACCCAACTCAAACTTTTAGAAATGAAACACAAGCCAAACAAAATGCAGGGGGATCCCAGGCTCAGCCAACAGAGCTGTGAATCTGTGCCACCCAGAGTGGCTTTTCCCTGGTGAGCTTTGTGGTATGCCATTTTGAACCCTCCTTTACAGAGGTGATGGGAACAGTCCAATGCTGGGGGGTCTGGGTCCAGCCAGTGAGATGGCACCCTAATGCCCTTCTTGGAAGGGAAAAACAAAACAAACACTCAAGATCTTTTGGAACACACAGCACACCTTTTTCTCTGGTTCTGCATATTCTAGGGGTTCTACTGTATCCCAGTGATACCTGATCTGGCTTATCGTCACATGAGAAAGTAGGACATCCAGTGGGGAGCATAGGAGCTCTCCAACAACTGGGGGCTCTTAGCCCTGCAGGGTTCAGGACCTTTGCTCCTGTCACTGCCATGTATGGCAACTGTGTGATGTGTGGACCACAATACTGGGAATCTAACATGCTTTTTGTCCCCTGGCTCAGTTTGGAGGCAGCCCAGTGTCCTGTGCTGTGGGGCTGGCGGTCCTGGATGTCTTAGAGAAGGAGCAACTCCAGGCTCATGCTACCTGTGTGGGGAGCTTTCTGATGGAGCTCCTCAGGCAACAAAAAGCCAAGCATCCCATCATTGGTGATGTCAGGTAAGATTCTGGGGGCAACAGTCAGCACCCCACTAACCAAGCACCTACCAGCCCAGAATGGTCCATACATATTCCTCACCTAATTGAGATGGTAAGAATTTCTATGCTCACCCTCCAGAGGAACTGAGCTAGAGAGGTGCTTTCTAGGAAGAAAGCTCAGACTTCTGAGCTAGGCTAACCCCAACCTCTTTCCTCTGTCCAACAATCCAGCCCCCTCCCCGTTCCAGTTACTCCCTGGAACTGTTTTCATCCACTCCAAGGGTTCCCAGGCTCTCCACCTCCACAGGAGGCACAGGGATAATTTCAGATAATTCCAACAGGGGTGCTTGGTTGAGGCCAAGGCAGAATATGAGCAAGGACTGTGGTCTTTGGGTCTGGCGTTCTGACATGTCACCTTCTCCAGAGGTATTGGACTCTTCATTGGTGTGGATCTGGTCAAAGATGAGGCCACAAGGATGCCAGCAACCCAAGAGGCTGACTATGTGGTAACCAGGTATTTTTTTTTTTCAAGTTGCCTTCTAAAGTAGAAACCACCATGGATGCCTCTATACATAGCCTAGGGCCTTGAATGGGAGGGAGCCTCCCTCTGTCCACCCAGTTTCCATAAATTTGGCTAAACAGCTATAGTATCTGAGCCTCTCCTTAATTGAGCTCTCAGGACAGAATACAGCCCCAACTATGTACCCAATGCCAGGAAGCCCTAATTCAAGGTTCACACAGGGCTGGAGAAAGTAACTGCTTTCCTAAAGCCACACCTGAAGCGGGGCAGGGGATGACAATTCCCCATCCTCAGTGTACCAGTTTGTTGGAATGGTCTCCCAATTTATCTGGACTGGAGGTGTGCAGCTGAGGTTCACACTCCTGGGAATCTCACTTGAAACCCAGGCAGGACCTAAGACCTCAGGACTTCTTCCATTCCCCATTCCTACCCTTCCCCCACCGCAGAAAATCCCTCTGATATACCTTTCTTCAAATTATGAAACATGCATGATCTTGTGTGCTAATTTACCCTATACTGTATTGATGTAAAGCCTTTTCCTCAAGTGTTTGCAGTGGCCAGCCAGTCCCTGCTGGCTAACCCAACCTCTTCTCAGTGAACCTTGGGGATTCTAATGGTCAGGTAGCGTAGAACCCAGATACCAGGTTCAAAATACAAAATATGGGACAGGTATTCCACCTGCAGTCACCTTGCTAGGTGGCAGAGGTGGATTGGCACCAGGCTGACTCCACAGTTCAAACTTTGTTTTCAACTGTGCTGCAAATTACAGGATAGGAAAAAGGAGCCAAAAGACAGACTGAAAACAAGTCCCGTTCCATCCCTGGGAATATTTTTTTTTTTGAACCAGGGATTAAACTCAGGGACACTCGGCCACTGAGCCACATCCCAGCCCTATTTTGTATTTTATTTAGAGACGGGGTCTCACTGAGTTGCTTAAGGCCTCGCTAAGTTGCTGGGGCTGGCTTTGAACTCGTGATCCTCCTGCCTCAGCCTCCCAAGTCGCTTGGATTACAGGCGTGTGCCACCGCACCCAGCTCCCTGGGAATATTTTAATAAAAAGAATAGGAGCACAAGTGAAAACACGAATATAATGATACCAGACCCTTCTTTCAGTGGCCAAAATACCCAAGTATTAATGTGGAACATTAAAAATTACTCTTAGATACAATATTATGTTGAAGATACTTATCTTCCCAAAAAGAACAAGAAATTAATGATGCTGTTTGGGATTACAAGTTATCCTGGAAGGCATAGGTAGGGAAGTTACTGAAGCTAGGTTAGTGTTACTGAACTGTCATTTCATTAATATTAGACTGTCCCATTAAAAAAGGAAAATAAATACACATCACTAACCCATGCACAAAATGGGAAATGCAGGCAATTCTTGTTGCAATCTAGCATAACCCTGGTTTACTCTTGCTTGGTATAGACTGGATGAGACAAGGCCCATTCTGGGGGGACAGCAGGCTCAGGACCACATAAAATACATCCCAGGCAGGAGCCATTAATGCTGGGTCATAGGATGAACAGGACTTTGGCAAGGTGGACACTGCAGTGTCCTGGTGGGAAGTGAATGGCGAAGACTGTGGCTGGAATCCTGGGCATTAAGCCAAAGTCAGGCTCAAGAAGGCCTTGAAGGTCAAATGGGTGTCCTGTCCTCACAGGCTGAAAGAAAACTACATTTTGCTAAGTGCTGATGGACCTGGGAGGAACATTCTGAAGTTTAAGCCCCCAATGTGTTTCAGCCTGGACAATGCACAACATGTGGTGACAAAGCTGGATGCCATTCTGACAGGTGAGCTTGGAAGTCTGAACAGCAACTGATCATATTATATATAACCCCCTAGTATGCACTAAGGAACGGACATGAGAGCCCATCAGCAGAGCCAGGGTACCCTCTGGACAGCAGTTAAGTTTGTAAAGGGCCTTCCTGGCCCAAGCCTCTCCAATTCCTGCCTAGTCCTAAAAGAGCTTTCTAGCCCTGGGTGAGTGGGCACCAAGCCACTACCCAGCCCACCTGCCTGGACAGCTCAGTGAGACCAATCATTAGAAAGATACTAGGAACCTAAACCCCATTACATGTCCTTAAAAAGTCACCCTGGGACACAGATGGCAGGAGCTTACTTCTATACCTGAAGCTAGGAGCATACTCAGCTAGCTACTGGTAGCTAAAATGAGATTTCTTTAAATGACAGCAATAAATTTCTTCCCCAATAACAGAAAAAGGTCAAAAATCAGCCCAGGGTCTCTCCCCCTCAATCTACTTACATCACCTCTACCAAACTGGAATCAAGCTGTGTTGGGACTATATGCCATGTGTGGAGATCTGTGAGACTCCATATAGGCAAAATTACTGGGGTCAAAAAGCAATCCCAGGGCTGGGGATATAGCTCAGTTGGTAGAGTGCCTGCCTCGTAAGCAGAAGACCCTGGGGTTCAATCCCCAGCATGGTGGGGAAAAAAGAAAAAGAAAAAAAAAAAACAATCCCTTCCTTTCCATCTCGAGGTTACGTCTTTGTTGACCACAGACATTATATATGCCCAGGACCCTGGAGCTGAGGTTACACCAATCCCTGCTAGACAATGAGATGACAGGGGTTCTGACAGACAGTGTTATTTGTGGGGAGCCTAAGGAACCAGGGGCTGACTGGCCACAAAAATGGTTTAGAACTCCTGGACCGAGCCTAGAAGTATCAAGAGAACTGAGGGCTGGCTTGTATTTGCAGGTGTATGTGTGGTTCCCTCCAAGAAATTGCTAGCATATCTATGTGGGTTAGGGTTAAGGTTAGGCATAAACCTGGCCATGCTGGTGAACCCAGTCTCCAAATTGCTATCCAAGAAGCTTGTATGCTGAAGGCTCCAGAGAATGGTGATGAAGTTGGAGTGGCTTTGTGATCTTTTTCAGATATGGAAGAAAAGGTGAGAAGTTGTGAAACACTGAGACTTCAGCCTAGCTCAGTCAAGCATCCTCCAGGTGAGTGGGCCTTGCTTCTTGTTCTTAAGGTTTCCAGAAATAGGAACCCAGAAATGGTTCCTTACCATCAACAAACTGAACCTTTTTAAACATTCTTTTCTAATAGCTCCTTCCCACAGGTTAGTTTCTTCAAAAGTGGGTGGCTCTAACTTCCCTGGGTATTTTCTACCACCCCCACCAGAAAGTCTCCAACACTTCGCCTACACTTGTTGGCTGGAATGAGGGCTGGAATAGCCATTTCCTCCCAAAGCCAGCTCTTTCTATGCTAAGAAAGCTAACCAAGGATGTGGAGGGTGTGTATGCCTGACAGGATGCTCTCCAGAGATGGAGGACATAGACCCAAACAGCTTACAAGAAATCAGTACTTAGGTCCTTCGAAGCTGTGCCCCACAACTGGGTCAGCACCTTAAAGACCTTGTTATGGGAGAAGGCCCCAGTCCCAGAACGCCTAGCATCCATACTCTGGGATAAGAGGTCTCACACAGTATATCCCACACTCACCCAGGCTTGGGGGTTTTAAAATTTTTATTTCAAAAGCTTGGATAGCTTCAATATCCAGGATGTGGCAAAATCAGGACACGTGTAAAATACCTTACAATACATTAGATTCCCAAAAGGTACCAAAAAGTACAGTAAAATTAACACTTCCATTACAGGAAATGTATGACACAAATAATATAAAATTAAAAGGTGGGAAAAAAGGTGACACTGGTTTCCTAAGATACATTTTACTCTTTACAACCAGGGTCCACAGGTCCAGGCTGCAGAGCGGCAGCAGGAAGCAGACCCTCCAACCTGGTTCTGGGTAACCTGGTAATAAAATCAACCCCTAATGCCGCTCTGACCTGAGACACCACACGCTGCCTAAAACTAGAGCTCTGGAAATAGTAAAACAGGAGAGTGATTTCCAGGGGGGATATTTTAAATAAGATGCACATGGGACAGGCCATAGAAAGTTTGCCAAGTTAAATTTGGTACATAATTGTGTTCACTCCGTATCCAAACAAAGCGTGTGCGGTCAGTCAGTCAGCTGCTCCTGCTGCCGCCTCAGTATGGCTTGTAGTTATTCTGATGACCACCGCGTCGCTGGCTCTTCCCGTAATTTGTACTACCCTGACCTAGGGACAAGAACAACGTAGCAGCTACTACTTACTAAGCATTTATTTACCTTGTGCCAGGCGCTTGACACGCATCCTCACAGGATCCTCAACCCTGTACAGTAGGAATCACCTCTATTTTACTGAGGCCTCGGAGCTAGCGCTCCATTGGGTAGCTCCAGTGCCTGAGCCAGGGCCTGTCTGACTCCAAAGTCCCTGCTGCCAGTGGCCCCTGCACTGTCTGACCTGCCCCACTGACGGGGGAGTGGATGGGGCCTCCCTCTCCTACTTACTGTAGTCGTAGCCGGGGCCGTAGCCGTAATAGCCATAGGGCGAGTAGTCGTAGCCGCCATAGCCGGGCCCGTAGCCCTGCTGGTAGCCGTAGCCCTGGTTCCAGTAGTTGCCGTAGCCCTGATTCCAACTCTGACTCTGACCTGTGGGGGGAGCAGGGCACAGGGGCCCATGGACCATTTAGCACACGCAGGAGCTAGGATGGAGGAAATCCTGCCCTTTGGGTGGCGGGGTTACAATGGCAACTCAGGCAGAAGCCATGGGACTGCTTTTCTGATTTCAAGGGCCCTGGGTCTATCCCGGGGCCTAAGATCGGATCAGGAGGCCAGGAAGCTAACTTCACTTGGGGTACAAGTGGCTTACTCAAGTTCCCTCTGATCACCCCCACCCTCCCTGGCAGCTTGGCCTTGAAAAGATGCAGTTCAGGCTTTGGAGTCAGAGGGCCTGTGATGGAAGGAGGTAAGCGCCTGGCACAGCTCTGCCCTACCCTTCTGCCCACTGGCCCCTGGGTTTAACAAGACTCAGAGGACAGCCACAGAGCCAAGCACAACCCATCATGCCCCTGCCCAGAGTGCAGTGCAAATGCTCCCTCTGCCCTGGGGCCCAAAGCCGCACAAGTGAAGAAAGACAGGGCTCTTCCATTCCAGGAGCCACAGCAGCAAAAAGCACACAGCTGACCCAGGAAAACCATTCCTATTCCTGCCCCATTCCTACTTCACACACTGGCGGCCCACCCGTGCTGCATAGAACACCAGAGGCAACCCCAAGACAGGCACAGAAGGCATCTTACAGGCAGGGAAACAGGACCCATCTTCAACGAAGTTTCACTTACCTCCACCTCCACCACCACCACCACTGCCTCGGTTCCCTCGGTTGCGGTTTCCACGGCCCCCAGAGCCATACTGCTGCTGCTGATAGACTTCTTTGGGCTGGGCCACCTTGATTTCACACTAAAAGCCAAAAAGACAGCGAGTCAGGCCAGTGGGGGAAAGCTCAGGACAAAGACTTTCACTGCAATACTCAGATGGTGGACTGGGTATGTCAATCTGCTCACAAAAAAAAAAAACAAAAAACAAAAAAACCCTGAAATATGCCGAGGCAGGAATCCACTGTGCTAGAAGCTCCCAGAACCAACCAAAACCCAGGACCTTTCTTTAAAGATAAACTTTCCCTAGGAAAATGCATTGAAGAAGAGGCAGGTGGACCAAATACAGCCCAGGAGAGCAAGACATACTACCAGACATCAGAGGACAAAAGGCCTGGGTGCTACCACCACCTCTGTCCTACAGAACAGGAAGGCCAGAGGACTTCCCAGAGAGGCCTTGAACACTAGAGACTTTATTTTTATTTTTTCTTTCTTCTTTTAGCAGAAGAAACTCATCCTACCCAAATACTCTACTGAGGAAACCCTGACCCCCATCATACAGATAAAGAAAGCTTCTGAGGCTCAGGAGGGGCTTTGCCTGAAACCACACTGCAACCTATCCCTTCACTCCTCCAAGCACTGGCCTATTGTTGGGATAAGGCCATGTCTACATCTCCACCACAGGGCTCAGAGTCCGTTTCCTTCCTGCCCAACGTCTGCACACTGGGGGAGGGGATAAGGATTGTGTCTGCTAAAATAAATCAGCAGTACTTTTAAGGAAAACATTGACACCTCCATTAAAAATAGTAAAATTCACCACACATTGTGTCCCTACACAAGATATTCTTAATTGACCAATTACCCTGCCAAGTCAGTGTTTTCTAACCCATTTAATTAAAAATCAACTTGATTATACTCAACTGAATATACTTATTTCTAATACCTACCAGTACTTCACTAAAATGTTAGCTGAGGCTCTTACTAGTGTGTCATTCACATGAAGGCACAGAAAACAGCCTATGCTACTGTCCACTGTAGGAACAACTAGGGTCTCACCTAACTGCTTGTTTTATAGAACATTTAGGGACCCAATCCCTGTTCCGAGCTTTTTAAATTCAGCCAGCATATGTACTTTAAGGAGCCCCACCTTATCTGACTGCTACTCCTGCTGAGACACAGGACCTGCCACACCCAGCCACAGAAGGCCACACCTTCAACTCTGCCAACTGCCATTCTGAAGCAAACTACTCTCCTCTACCAGAGTTCAGGGGAAAAGGTGAACCTTTCACTGCACATGATTCCACGTAAGAAGGCAAAACTGGCCTTGGATTTAAGCTGGCCAGGTCCTCACATGCTCTTTGGGATCTTTGCCTGTGGTAGGGTTGTCTAAAGCAGTGCTCAAAGGGATAAATCCCAAAGATAGACAAAAGGGGTAGTCAGGAACAGGGAAAATCGTCACCATAAAAAGTAGTCTACTGAAGAGCATTAGTTCCACAATATTCTGAAACCTTAACTGCAGGCTTTGATCTAGAGCACCGTCACCCCAAGCTTTAAATGTAAAACCAAAGAAGTTACTTAAGATTCACAGAAGACTTACTTCCTGTCCTTCCTCTCTCACATTCTGGTTCTGGCAACCTAGGAGCTTTGAAGAAAAGGACCACCTGCCCCAGTTAAGACAGCATATACTTTGGAGAAATATTAAGAACCAACCAACCTGCAAACTCTCATATAGCCCACACGGGCAAGGGCCAGTTCTCCAGGAACAGAAAGACAGGCACACACAGCTAAAACACCGTACCTTGCTTCCGCTGATAGTATGGAATTTTTTTTCCAGAACTTTCTTCACAGGGTCTTCTTCTTTAAAAGTAATAAAAACAAAACCCCGTCTTTTATTCAACTTGGGATCCATTGGAAGCTCAATGGCCTCAATCTGTAAAAACATAAGCAATGCTCAGGACCAAACCTCGCCTACCCCAAGGCATATAAAGAACTACTAGAGAGAAGACCCATGAAAAGGTCAGAGTAAAAAATCCTGCTTGAGGGTCCCAACTAGCCAAGCTACCAAGGATGGACCAGGAAGGAAGAAAGCAGCCTCAGGGTAGTTGGCAGGTGACTCCTGGGCCACCACACTCACCTCCCCAAACTCTCTAAAGTACTCCCTGATCTTTTCCTCTGTGGCTTCAGGATTCAGACCCCCTACAAAGATTTTCTTGACGGGGTCCTTCTTCATAGCCATGGCTTTTTTAGGGTCAATGACCCTGCCATCCAGCCTGTGTTCCTTCTGGTCTAGGACCTGTTCCAAACAGAAGGGGATCAGGTTATTACTCAGAAAATGACAGTGGAGGCCTTCTGAGTCTCAAGACTCCAGCACAGGTACACAGAATGTACTTCTTCCCTTCCAAACTACCCCAGTCCAACTTCCCAGCCCAGCTTTCTCTAAGCTCCCAATTACAACTGGTTCACCTAAATACCTTCATCAGTCCTCTCCTCTCCAAACCCTCTTGACCATCCAGTGCTGGGATCCATTTTTACTATAGTCAATGACCTCTCCAAAGTTAGTAACAATCTACCGAGCCCTTACCCATGCTGTGCATCCCTCATTCTGTCCAAGCACTTCCAACATAGGGCCCATTTTCTTCCAATAAAGCAGCAGTGATCGTGAGTAGATGGGAGATAGGCTGCTAGGGTTGGAATTCTCACTCTGCCTATAACTACATGATCTCTTCCACTTAATTTCTAAGGCTGAAGACTTTGGGTTTTTCTATATGGAGCTAAATGCCTATCCTCACAATCTGGGAATCTCTTCTAATACCCACAGTACAGTTTTTAGCATGGTACCCAAGAATAGGTACATGAAAAGGTAACAAACATCAACAATACCCTTCCTGAACCACTTCACCACATACTTCCCATTAAACTGTATTATCCACTCAGAGACAGGAATTTAAGGATAAGTTCCTAATCTACTTGACCCAAAACACTCAAATGCAGAGCACACAAACTAAACATGCTGTAGAACAGCATTAGATTTCAAATCCTATACACAGACTGCGGATACCCAGCTTACCTTCTCCACACTGGCAGCATCTTTGAAGAGGATAAACCCAAACCCTCTTGACCGTCCAGTGTTGGGATCCATTTTTATTGTACAATCCACGACCTCTCCAAATTTAGTAAAATAGTCCTTTAAATCTTTTTTGCTGGTATCCCAGCTCAGACCACCAACGAACATTTTTCTGAAATGGTAGGGTGAGATGCATGGCAACAAATCTTGTAAGAAAGCTGTGATTTTAAGGACTAGCCCTGGCTAAGCTTTCACTGAAGGATTATAAAGCCAACATCCTGTAGACAAAATCTACACCCACCCTTAAGAGTCGACAGGGCGCTACATTTGAAGGATGTTAAACTTGTATTGTCCTCCAATATCAATTCAACCTTGTCCCCAGTGCCCTCAAATCTCAGTTGGACCCTAACGACATTTAACCACACTGCAGTCCCAGGCTGTGAGCGAAAAAGGAAACTTTGCCAGGGGTATGGGCCCAGACCACTCAAAACTGAAAATGAAGGTGTCCAACAACCACGAATCTATGGGCTAGCGTGCCTTCCAATCTTCACCACCTCCAAGAACTTGTTTCAAGGAACTCGATGCTTCCTGGGGCCGAGACCGCCCCGGGTTCAGACGTGACTCCGCCCCCGGGAAGAGGCGGAGGAGAGGCCTGAGCCCGGGCGCGCGCCAACTCCACCCACACAGCCCCTACGCAGCCCTACACACAGCCGGGCACCGGGTCCGAGCGCTTTCCCTCTTCCGGGCCGCCCGCCCCTGCGCCGACTCCGGCACCGCAGCGCGCGGGCGGCCCCCGGGCGGCGCCAAAGTCGACCCAACAAACTCCTGCAAACTCCAGAGTAGCAGCTCAAGAGCCGACCAGCGAGCGTGGCGGGGTCCGGTCCGACCGCCCCTCCCCCCGCCGCGTGGCGCCAACAAAAGGCGGCCCCGGAACAAAGGCGGCGCCCCCGTCCGCCCGCGACCGCACCTACCCCGCGTCTTCCTCGTTCTTGCTGGCGTTGATCTGGTCGCCCTCGGCACCGTTCTGATTCCCGCTCGGGGGCGCCGTGGTCCCGCCTCCAGACCCTGCCGCTGCTCCGGTGCCGGCCCCGGCCGGCGACTCGCTTTCGGGGGCGGCCTCGTGTCCGTTCTCGGTGGCGCCCGAGGTCTCCATGGGCTGCTCCTCACCCGCTTCCGACATGGTAGGCCAGGCCGCGGCGGCTCCTGCAACGAGCGACCACACGCGGCGAAAGCGCGTCAGGCCGGCACTACTATTGCCCGAGCTCCCGCCCGCCTCCCGCGGCCCGGTCTCTCACCTCGCCGCCGATGACGCCGCGGGGCCCACTTGTCCCCACCCGCCGGGAAAGGCGCCGCGGTCTCGGCCGCGCTCAAGCTCGCGCTGCCGGAGTCTCGCCTCCGTCCACTGACGGAGCCGCTCTGATCGAGTTCCCTCCTCCTCGGCCGCCGCCACACAGAATCCACGGACCACAACCCAGGTCCGACTCGCGCGGTGCCGCCGCCTGACAATGCCGACTCGTGGAGCTCTTTATAATACTGGAGCCGGGGACACCTCGCAACAAAACGCATGCTCATTGGCTGTGCTCTCCCGTCATTCACCCTCACGTCAGCTTCCCATTGGCCACGACAGCGCGCGCGCTCCAGGTAGGGGAGGGCTTTGTCCTCATTTTAGAACGCGCGCGAGTCTGGACTCGCCTGAGGGTTCCGAATGCCGGGAGGAACGGCGTTGTCTCCGAAGCTTGTGGGCTCCATACAGACCTTCTACTCTCTGGAATTCACGTGTCTTGCCTTAACACGCGTCCTCCCACATTGGCGGCCTAGGTCGTCCCGTTTCCCAAAAGAGGAAACTGAGCCGGAGAAGTCTCGAAACCCAAGGTCGCCCGGATGAAGTAGCAGAATCCAAGCTTCCGAGATAGGGTGTGTTGGTATCTCCAACGCCCTCGGCACGGCTGAGAGTGATTGGGATGGAGGCCACCTTCCCCCTGACTCTTGGTAATCTGAAATACCTCTCCCACCCTCTCTACCTCCTCCCCCAGTGACAGGGGTTGGAAGGTTTCGCCAGGTGTCTAGCATCGAAAACTGTGGGACCATGGTGTTTCCCAGTCTCTGGGCGCCTGGCGCCACTTATGATTAAAATCACATTTACACTTAACGTTATTTAACGTTTTTCCTTTACACGTACGTATTTTCCGGAATTCGTTTTTCAAGAAAAATATTTCACTCCGTGAAATGAGTTGTTTGGGAGTGAAGAACTAGTTCTCATTTCCTAGCTTAAAAATATTTTGAAACCAGCCCAGCATGATGGTGCATGCCTGTAATCCCAGCGACTCAGGAAGGTGAAGCAGGTTTTCAAGTTCGAGGCCAGACTGGGCAATTTAGCGAGACCCTGTCTCAAAATAAAAAAATAAAGGGTTGGAGAAGTAGCTCAGTGGTAGAGCACCCTTGGGTTCAATCCCCAGCACCCCCAGAAAAATACAGAAAACCCCACTGTATTATCTCCTTGATCACTACACTGTAAAGGCTTGGGTAATCCCCCTGATTCCTTTCTTAATCATATGGATGGCAGGCCCCAAATGGACTAGAACTCCAAATTCAGAAGCATGCCTTTTTACCTATCCTACCAACAGAACACAAACTGACATTTCCCATTGAATTCCCAAAGCCAGGCCCAGTGTGGTGTGGCAGGCTGGGCATTTTGTTCTCATCTGGTCTTCTATCCTATGGAAGATAGAATCATTACCTATTTATAAATGAAAAAGTTAAGCCCAGAGAAGTGACCCATGGTTAACCAACAGACTCAATGACAAATAGACAGTTTGGAGTTGCCCTGAGGATGAAAAATGTGACAATTTCACATTTTGAACAAATAATGACTTAAGACATTTCTACAAAAATGTGAATATTTAGCTATATTGGACTGCATGCTGCCACTAAGGCAACAATTAGAGCTGGCATCCCCACTCCCAGATCAACAAAATGTCCATTGGTTCACTCCAAGGTCCATTTAAACACTTCACTATTTCAGTCTAGATTCTATAACTGGAATTCATTTATTTCGACTCAGCTTTAGTCTTGTCACTGAAATTTGGTTGTAAGGTTTGCAGAAAAGTCTCTACCAAAAAGTCTTCCCTCCTCCACCCCAGTTCCCACCACTAACAGAAATGAGGGCCAGGAATGTGGTCAGCAGGAGATGGAGCAAAAGATGCCCAAGCAATAAAGATAATTCAAAAAATTAAATTCAAATAGTATAAGAGTAGCCCCAGGAGGTAACAACCAAGGGCATACATTCAGATGTTAATTTTCCACAGGTATGCCTTTAGCATGGCTTAGAAGCTTTTTTTATTGCAGTTCTGGGGATTAAATCCAATACTTCCACATGCTAGGCAAGTACTCTACCACAAGCTATACCACCAGCCATTGTTATTTTATTTTTAGACATACATTGCCTCCAACTGGCTGGTCTTGAACTTGTGATCCTCCTTCCTCAACCTGCTAGCTAGAATTGTAGGCATGCACTGACATGACTGGCTTCAAAACAGTTTCAGTGACATGCAAACTCTGAAGATACCTTTTGGACAATGCTTTGCAGTTTGCAAAATGCTTCCACCAACACTGCTATGTTGGAGCTTCAAAACAGCTTTGATAGCCGGCCGCGGTGGCAAACACCTGTAATCCCAGCACTTGGGAGGCTGAGACAGGAGGATCGCAAGTTCAAAGCCAGTCTCAGCAACTTCGAGAGGCCCTAAGCAACTCAGTGACACCCTGTCTCTAAATAAAATACAAAATAGGGCTGGGGATGTGGCTCAGGGGTGGAGTGCCCCTGGGTTCAATCCCCAGTACAAAAAAAAAAAAATACAGCTTTGATATAGACCCGGGGAGCTGAGGCAGAATTCCAAGTTCAAGGCCATCCTCAACAACTGAGCAAGACCTTGTCTCAGGACTGGGGATATAGCTCAGTTGGTAGAGTGCTTGCCTTGCAAGCACAAGACCCTGGGTTCAATCCCCAACACCACAAAAAAAAAAAAGAAAAAAGAAAAAGACCTTGTCTCAGAAAGCTGCTCTTTTAGTCAGCTTTTTCATTGTTGTGAATAAAAGACCTGACAAGAGCAATGTGAGAGGAGAAAAAGTTTATTTAAGAGGTTTCAGAGGTCTCAGTCCATAGTAGGCTACCTCCATTCCTTGGGGCTTGAGGTGAGGTAGAATATCATGGCAGAAGAGAATGGCAGAAGGAAGCGGCTCACATGATCAGGAAGCAGAGAGACTCCACTTGCCAGATACATACTCCAGCCATACCCCACCCGTCTTCAGTTGCCACTCAGTTAATCCCATCAGGGAATTAATTCACTGATTGGGTCAAGGCTATCATAACCCAATCATTTCTCCTCTAAACCTTGCATTGTCTCACATATCAGCTTTTGGGGGGCACCTCATATCCAAACCATAATGTTATACCCAACGAAAATAAGATCATCCAAGCCCATCACGTAAAGCCAAAAGAAACCTTTATTTTTAATTTTTTTTAGCTGGCCAGCAAGGACTACCCTTACACCTGAAAGCAGTGCGCCCAAGAATCATGCATTGCCAGCATTTATAGGGAGGGGAAGGGATTAGGGTGGGGCTGACTCTCTCTCTCTCTCTCTCTCCTGATGGCACTCTCCCCAAGAATCTTTTTGGGGAGTATAACAATAACATCTGTGTTCAGTTTACCCATATTTTATACACAAAAATACTGAAATCATACAGCTAAAATTGTGGCCACAGCTGGGCACAATGGCACACACCAGTAATCCTATCTGCTCAGGAAGCTGAGAAAGGATGATCACAAGTTTCAGGGTACCTTCAGCAACTCAGCAAGACCCTGTCTCCAAAAATAAAAAAGGACTATGGATGTACCCCAGTGGTAGAGCACCCCTAGTAAAAATAAGTAAATAAATAAAACTGTGGCCACAATTCTCTTTCAACTCCCCATCAGGGGTTTTTGCCAGGGATCCTGGCTACCATGGGACAAGTTATCTCTGACTTTCTTGGTCTAAATTAGGTCTCATATCAGATTCTGAGGTCAAATGAAGAAACAGCTTAGAAAATATAAAGAACTACAGGCAGGTGGGAGGTAGTGTCAGCACAAAATGCCTCCATTCTGACAGAGGCAGGGTACCTGGATATTTCGCAGCAGTAGGAAATTCCTTGTGGTTTCTTTTTTCGGTGCTAGGGATTGAACCCAGGGCCTCATGCATGCTAAAGAAACATTCCACCACTGAGGTACATCCCCAGCACTCCCCACTACCCTCAAGACTCCCTGAATTGCCCAGACTGGCCCAGAATTTGCAATATTCCTGCCTCAACCTCCTGAGTAGCTAGGATAACAGACACAGCCTGACCATGAAATCCCTTCAACACAAGGATCCCCACTACTGTTATTGGGTTCCAGTTAAGGACTCTTGAGTAGAAGGCATTTTCCATGGCAGTGACGTTCTCAAGGAAGCAAGGGGTCCTAAGGATGTACCTCAGTGATAAAGCACTTACCGAGCACTGCAAATCAAAA
>JAJEJO010028365.1:0-10607 GCA_020662805.1 Glaucomys volans
CCTGCCTGGTCCAGACATAGGGAGACAGACTGGAGAAAGGAATCTTTCTGGAAGAACAGGTACATTCTTTCTCCCTCACGATTGCTCTTTCTTTTGTCCCGCCTTTCAATTTCATCCCTAGGGCTCTTCCCTCATTCATCTAATGACTTTGGTTCCAAGACATTGACAAATGTTTAGCTCTGTAGAGGTCAATTAATGAAACATAACAAGCACTTATTGATTGAGTACCATGTGCTTGACACTGTCCTAGGCATGGGGGACATGAAGATAAATAAATACCCTTCTTGCCTTTAAGGAGCCTATGGTCCAGTGAGAGGAGGCAAGAGGCACTCACATGGAGAAGGACTATGTAGATAAAGATAAGGAGCTGAAGATATTTAGAACAAAGGGAAACCAATGGCTTGGGGTAAAAAGAGAGCAGTAAATTTGTGAGAGGTCCACAGTCCTCTCAGGAAAAAGGAACATCTCACTATAAGATCTTGATGTATAGGAAACAGTGGGTTGTTCCTTTGGGCACCTGTGAAGAGTTCTGGTAAGGACAATGGAAATGTACATGGGGTCACTTAGGGAGGGCTTGAATGCTAAGGTAAAGATTTGATCTTATTAGACAGTGGGGATCCAATGAAAGCCTATGCAATAGCTTGGTCCTGAATGTCCCCTAAAGGCCCATGTGTTAAAAGCTTGGTCCCCAGCTTGATGCTATTGGGAAGTAGTAGAAACTTTAAGAGGTGGGGTCCCATGGAATGTTTTAGATCACCAGGAGTGTGACCTTGAAGGAGATTGTGGGACCTTTGCCTCTTCCTCTGTTTTTGCCTGCCAGCCATGAATCAAGTGGCTTCACTCCTCTACCTATTCCCCACCATGCTGGCTGCCTCACCATAGGCCCAAAAGCAATGGGCCAACTAACCATGGACTGAAACCTTCAAAACTGTGAGCCAAAACAAACCTTTCCTCTTTTTAAGTTGATTGTTTGAGGTATTTTTTATAGTAATGGAAAGCAGACTCACACAAACTTACACAAGTTTCCAAAAGTAAGAAACACACTCTTGCATATTTTATTTAAAAATTATCTTTCTGGAAAAGAGAGGGCTAACTTCCCTCAAGTCTCATAGTCCCATAGAGCTTTATAATTATACATTGACTTGTGTGATTTTGCATTGAATTTTTGTTTCTATCAGCTCTCCATTGATAGCTCCAGGAATGAGAAGTTCCCAAGGCTCTTCCCAGAGCCTCCCTGCAATGCCCTGGAGAGGCCATGTTCTGCACAAACTCGACTCAGTTATCCTCCTGGTTTGCCTTGGTGCATGGAGTTCGTACCTTGCCCAGGGCTGTTTTGGGGTGCCTAGGATCTAGGGGCAAGTGGTTGATCGTCCGTTTCACTCTGCACTCCTTGATTTCCCTTTTTCCTCCTCCCAAGCTCTTTGCTCTTCTGGTTCCTCCAGGGTTTGGTTGAGTTACTGAGTTTTTGTCCTTCTACGAAGATATAGATAATAGGGACAGTTCCTCTATGACAGGGGAGTTTGGCTGGCATTCAGGTGTGTCTTTCCCTGGCTTGAAATATTCTTCCCTCTTCACCTAGTTAATCTTGCTCAACTTGCAGGTCTCAGCTTCAATGTCATGTTCCCAAAGAGGTTTTTCCAGACCTTAGTTCTAAAATGAAGATTCCTTGTTATGTTGTCTTTTATGTTTTGGATCTGGAATGTCCCCCTAAGTCTCATATGTTAAAGGCTTGGCCCACAGCTGGTGGCACTACTGGGAGGTGGCAGGAACTTTAGGAGATGGAGTCTAGTTGGAACAGGTGGGCAACTGGGGGCATGTCCATGAAGGGCTTATCTTGTCTTTACCCCCTCTCCCCCACTTCTTGGCAGCCTTGAAGTGAGCAGCCCTGCTCCAACTCACCCTCTCCACCATGATGTTCTGTCTCATCACAGGCCCATAGCAGTGGAGCCAGTGGACCATCGACTGAAACCTCCGAAACCACGGGCCAAAATAAAATTTTCCTCTTTTAAGTTGTTTTTCTCATATATTTTGTTACAGTGATGGAAGGCTAACACATGACCCTCTCTGTATGTGCTATACAAATTCTACTTTTCCTTCATTGCCACTACCACAATTTATAGTTGTAAATTGATTTGTTTAGTTTTTGTCTCCTTACTTGCCAGTTCTATGAAGGCAGAATCAGCATGTTTTGGGTTCAGTATTATCTCCCCAGAGTCTAGCCCATGTAGTAGATGCTCAGGAAATGGTACTAGATAAATGAACTATCGTCTTGTCGGCTGGATGATCTCAGAATTGGTTAGGCATTCACCAAATGGCCTGGGGGTAGGTAAATTCTGTGATTCCCTCCTCTTTTTTATGAGGGAAAGGAAGAGAATAAAATAGGGAGTGAGGAGAGTAGGCCCCAGGAATGTGCTTATCCTGTTCCACACCAGAGGTCATGGGTAACCACCCTGGTTATAGGGATCCAGCTTCTTCTCTGACAGAGTCCACATACCTGAGCCTGTATTGAAAAAGAAAACTATGGATGTTTTAAAAAGAAATACTGAGTTCCTGACCCTGACTGTTCCTGCCTGTATCTGAAGGGTTCTGAGCTTGAAATCCCCAAAGAAGTTTTGGGCACCATTCTTTCTCCTAAGCACCTTGCTCCATAATCTTCTGGGGAAAACAGGAAACTGGAAGAGAAAGGGAACACCATACAGCTTGGAGCAGGGATAGTGTGAAGTGTCAGTAAAGGAGAAAAGTCAGTATTGAGGGTGGATGGGAGCACTCCCGGAACGCCTTCTTCCCCTCTTTCACAGTGCTCTCCTCAAGTAGCTGTGAGTGGTGTAAGTAAGAGCTCAAGGAGATCAAGGAGTAGGCATGGCTCTCAAGGTACATGAGAGCAAGGGGCGTCTTTACCATAACAGTGGTTCTCAGCCGTGGCTGGTGCCACCCCCAGGAGCATTTGGAGCTGCAGGGAATGATTTTAGTTATCTACTTAGTGGGAGGTGTTTCAAGCAATCAGAGTCTTCAGACTAAGGATTTTAAACTGTCCATCCTCCACAGGAGGATCCCGTTCCCTAAAGAGTTGTCCTATACACAATGGAATATTATTCAGCCATAAAGAATAATAATTATGGCATTTGCAGGTAAATGGATGGAGTTGGAGAATATCATGCTAAGTGAGATAAGCCAATTCCAAAAAACCAAAGTCTGAATGTTTTCTCTGATAAGTGGATGCTGATACACAACAGGTTTGGGGAGGGGGTAGGAAAGAATGGAAGAGGAGCCTTGGATTGTATAGAGGGAAATGAGGGAAGGAGGGGGAGGGGGAAGGAAAGAGTGGAATGAGAGAAATATCATTACTCTATGTAGATGTATGAGTACATGAATGGTGTGAATCTGCAGCATGTACAATCATAGAAATGAAAAATTGTACCCATTTGTGTACAATGAATCAAAATGCAGTCTGTAAAATAAAAATTAAAAAAGAAAGAGTTGTCCTGCCCCAAATGTCAATAGGGCCTCTTTTGAGAAACACCATGAGATAAGAAAACAACAACAATGAAGCAACCCAAGAACTTTGATGCTTTATTTTTAGGGGGGCTTTAAATACCCTATGTTTTCTGTCCTCAGAGCTCCTAAATCCATGGAGAAAAAGCAAAGAGGCCCACCTCTGACCACTGGGGCATGTGACATGCACTCAAGGAGAGCACAGGTCTCTGTCCTCTGCAGTCCCTGCTCAGCCTCCTTCTGCATCCCTCAACTCTGCAGAGCGATCCAGGAGGCCTTGCTCACTCAAGGCAGGCCTCCCTCTGCCAGGACACTTAACTTTTTCCATCTGCAGGGGCTGCTCTGCATCAGAACCTGGGAGAGGATGGGGAGAGATGGGCGGCTTACTGTGGAGGTGAGAGGCTTGGGGGAATGTCTGAGGGTTGGTGGGAAAGGTTTTTGGGGGGTGTCGCCATGAGGGGGAAGTGCTGGGGGAAGTCAAAGGCAACACGCTCTAGCCTGTTGGGAGGACGGCTGTTGGCACCAGGAGAAATCCATCCAGCGGAGCCAACCCTCATTAATCATCCGGGCGGCTGAACTGCCAGCTCCTTTCAAGATCTTTCAAGAAGGGTTTTCACCCAAAATAGAGTTGAAAATGTGCTGGGCCCTACTCAGAATCTCATCAGTCTGGGCATTATGGGAAGTGTCAGGCAGGCTGTGACGGACAAGGCCCACTCTGTTCAAGGGGTCCTGACTCCCACAGCCTGTCATATCAAGCGCCTGATCAAATTTGACAGCTTCATTTGTACCTACAGAATAGATAAAAGGGGCTGTTCATTGAAACAAATGGAGGGGAAGGGGTGGGGGAGGGAAGGGAGGTGAGGGTGAGAGGGAGTGTGTGTGTGTGTGTGTGTGTGTGTGTGTGGTGTGTTTTGGGGGGAAGAATGGCATTGGGGGAGGGACAAAAGGGGGAGGTTATGGTTAGGAGCAAGGTGCAAAGGAGCCAGCTCTCTGAGAACTCTTTTCCAATACTCCCAAAGAAGAGGAGAGACAGGTGAGTATTAAGAAGGGGATGGAGCAGGCATGGTGGCCAACACCTGTAATCCCCGCTTCTCAGGAGGCTGAGGCAGGTGAATCACAAGTTTGAGGATGGCCTGGGCATCAGAGTGAGACCCTGACTCAAAACAAAAATAATTTTTTTTTAAAAGGCTGGGGGTGTAGCTCAGTGGTAAAGCAACCCTGGATTCAATTCCCAGTACCAAACACACACACACAGATACACACAGAAAGAGAGAAAGAAAGAAAGAAAGAAAAGAAAGGAGAAAGAAAGAAAGGAGGGATTGGGAGTGAAATCCTTACCTGTCAGTGAGACCATCACGAGGCTCTGAGACTCCCTCATGGTCCTCTGGGCCCTGACACTGTATCAGAGCCAGGCAGGCTCTGCAAGGAGGTGAGCCCAGCGTGGGCAGCTGTGCCTGGTAAAGTCAGGCCAGCAGGCATGGTGCACCATGAAGTTCCAAGCCCTGAGCTAGAGTTATGCTTTGCCAAGTACCTTCCTTCCCTCCTGCTGTAGTTCTTCCATAACTACCCCTCTGAACCTGCTGCCTCCCCTTTGACTGGCTGCTGGGTGGCCGCACTGACTTAAGGTGCCTGTCTTTCTGCTTCTGCAAATAGAAGCTGGTCAGTGTGACTGCCTGGTGTCCTTCAACACACTTGGACAGTCTGAATTTGGGCCCTGCTCAGGCTGCCCACCCCACCAAACCTCAAAGCTCTCTCCTTCCTCCTCTTGGGGCTGAGAGAATGAATGAATCCTTCCAGCTCATGGGGTCCCCCCTTCATTTGTCATTGTCGTACTTTACACTATTAGTATGTTCTTGTACTATTTTCCCTACCAGATTGTAAGCAGTTTGGTGTTAGGGGCTGTGTCCTATGCATCTTCTATGCTCCAGTAGCATTTAGCATACATAGAAGGTGCTCCAGAAATATTTTTTTGATTCATGTTTAGTATTTCACAATCTCTGCTTACTATGAGGCTCAGTTGTGACTATCAGGAGGTGAGCCTGTGATCAGGGAATAGAAGTTTCCTTGCTAATTCATGGTGTTAGGAGGAGAGGGCTGGGGGTGAGTAAGGCCCTCCCTCTCGTGCCCCCACCCACGTGGAGCCTTTGGAGATTTAGAAAAAGGCTGAGGCAGGTTGGGTATGGTGGTGCACGCCTGTAATCAGGAGGCTGCAAGTTTGCAGCCAGCCTCAGCAACTCAGTGAGGCCCTAAGCTTACTTATTGAGACCCTGTCTCAAAGAATAATAAAAAAGGGCTAGGGATGTAGCTTGATGGTAAAGGCTCAATCCCCAGTTATCACTTTGTATCAATCCTTAGCTTTTTGTGTTTCACATATGCCAGTATTGTTAGAGTCCAAAATATCAAAGGTCCCTGTCCTTCTGTTAGGAGGGCTCATCAATATGTCACCTCCATGTTCAAATCGGTGGTTCTTTGCAATCCACCAGGTGGAGGGCTCAGCTTAATGAAGTATGCAGGTCACAAATCTCCATGAACTTCCAGGGCCTCATAGTTCTGAGCCTCAGTGAAGCCAGTGAAGTGCTCCCTTGTTGGGGGTTCCTGTGCTTCCTAGGATTTCAAATGTAAACTTTTGAGGAGCTTCTGTTGGGAAGCTTGAGGAAGCAGGTTAAGGTGAGCTGGGTGTGGAGAGAGAAAGTGAGTTCTCCTGGTTGTCGCCCTTGGCAGTCACCAGTGGCCTTCATTGAGTCACAGACTCAGTTTCCCCTGTGTAAAATGGGGTTGGGGGAGCAGGATGGTCCAGACAACACCTCGGGTGGATTCACCTTCAATTCTTTCCACTGGGCACCTGGGAGAGTCAACATCTCAGCCTTGCAGTTAGGAGGGGCTGAGTCAGTGCTTGCCAGAAGGTCATGAGTGGAAGTGATAAATGCCATTTTGGGCCTGAAACATGTAATAGTTCATGCAAGATCCAGCAGGTATTCCTTGGTTGTTGTCCCTCTGTCAGTCAGTAGGCCTGATTAATTAGGTAGAATTGTGTGATGTTTTCTGATGTGACAGCTGGTTAAGGCTGGACTACAGCCTCCAGTTATTCAAACATGAATCTAGGTGCTTCTGTGAAATGATTTTGCAGATGTGATACAAATCCCTAATCAGTGGAGTTTAAGTTGATCAAAAGGGAGATGCTCTGGGGTGGGCCTGGTCTAATCAGGCAAGCTGTTTAAGAGAGGATTAAACCTTCCCTGAACTTAGAGATTTCATATGGCTCCTGCCAGAGAGTTTCAACCTATTTGTGATCTTCATTTCCTGCCTGCTGGCCTTCCAGACTTCTAATTTGCTTAATAAGTCACCAGAATTGCATAAACCAATATTTAAGAAATGCCTTACCATATCACTGTTTCTGCTTGTCTGGTTGAACCATGACTGATGGAAATGCTTGCCACTCTGCAATATATAGGTAGTGTAAGTAAAAACAGAAAAAGACCTTTGCTATGTCAAGCCACTAAGAATTGGGGTTTAATTTGTTGTCACTGCACAATCTAGCTTAAACTGACAATTGCAATAGCATTTATAGAGACCTTAGTACGTTATGTGTCAGTTATGCATCTGCCTCCTGCTCAACTGACTAGAGGCAAGGCCAGCACCTCTCACGTCCTTTCAATTCCCAGAGCAGATTATAGTGCAGTCATCCCTTGGTATCTGAGGTGAATTGTCTTCAGGATGCTCCCTCTGATCCCAAAATCCACAGATACTCAATATTCCTTAAATAAAATGGTCTAGTATTTGCGTATAACTCATGCACATCTTTGTTTAAATTTTAAATGATCTTTCGGTCACTTATAATACTTAATACAATGTAAATGCCATGTAAATAGTTGTTATACTATAGCTTTAAGGAATAATGACAAGAAAAAATATGTGTTCAGTTTAGGTGCAATGGTTTTGTTTTGTGTATGTGGTGCGGGGTATCAAACCCAGGGCCTTGTTCATGCTGGGCAAGTGATCTATTACTGAGCCACATCCCCAGTCCTATATGCAATTCTTTCAAAAGGATTTTTTTTTGATTCTGGTTAGTTGAATCCATGGATCCAAGGAAGGACCAAGAGGGATAAGTGTATGTATTATTTAGTGGGCACTCAAAATGTTCACTGAATGTGTTAAACTTGTGCACCCACCAACATCTTAGCTCTTGGAAGTGAAGGGCAGGACCAACTTCACTTGAATTGTGTGTAGTCCAATATAGTCCCAATACATTCAACAGTCAATACTTTTTGATGGACAGGTCCCTCTCATTCTATCTGTAGCCTCCAGACCCCTCAAGATACAAAATCTGAAGCTACTTGACTAAGTGCCCTAAGTCTTTTTTATGTTTTGTTTTGAGATAGGGTCTCACTAAGTTGCTGAAGGCCTCACTAAGTTGCTGAGGCTGGCTTTGAACTCACAATCTTCCTGCCTCAGCCTCCTGAGCCACGGGGATTAGAGGTGTATGCCACCATGCAAAGTAGTCAGAAGCATATTAGAATTTTGGCTTCACAGCTCTTTAATTGTGAGATCATGAACAATTTACTTAACCTCTTCTGAATTTAATCCTGAGAGAGGATTGGAGGGTTGTTGTAAATGTTAAGTGTCTAGCATATATTATTTTATTTAGCCATCATGGGATGCACAAACTGATGCCTGACCTGTCATTTCTGTATGTTTGGTGGTACCCATATGTGAAGGAAGAGCACAAACGATTTCCTTTATGGCCTGAGCATAAGCCCATGTGTAACTCACACCATGCACACACGTACACTCACATGTACACATGCCCAGGGAGCAAACAGGATGTGGGGGGATGAGCCTTGGCATTTTTCAAATTGCTGTTTCCATTCTAAAATCTGGCTCTGATTTAAGCTCCAGGAGGACCATTTTATTTTATGTTTCAAAGTGCTGTGAAGATACCCACTGCCCACTCAGAGCAAAGGTCCCCCCACTGTGGTTTGATTTTTATCTGCTTTTCATTTCTTCTCCTGCCAGTCCCATTTTCCAAAAGCAATTGGCTGTAGGCTATAAAAAATTGGATTCTGTTTGTAGACCTTGCTTTAACCTTACAGGATTCTCAAAATTATTTAAAATAATTTCTAACCCACTTAAGCATCCCATGAAGTCTCTGAAATACCTGAATCAATCTATGCTCAGCATTTCACCAAATTAAAAAAGCATGTTAGTAATTCACTCTGTTGGAGTTGGTTTTTTGGGTGAGAAATTCTACACTACAACATTTTGCTCCTTGATATTAAGGTGAGGTCATAGTGCTTCTTTTACTGGATCATTCCTATTTGCTGTTCTGATAGGAACTTTTTTAATTTTTTAAATTTATTTGGTGCTGAGCACCAAATGCATGCTAAGCACACATTCTACCACCGAGCTACACTCCCAACTCTGATAGGAACTTCAGAATTGCACTTGATGAGGGCCAGAGACAGAATGTTTTGACCAACTCCAACCATTGTGACTCTTCACTTTTAAAATATTTTATAAATTCATAGAAGCTGGGCACAGTGGCACACATATTTAGTCCCAATTACTTGGGAGGCTGAGGCAGGAGGATAAAGTGAGTCCAGGAGTCTAAGACTGCGCAGCATAGATATCTTGCCTCTTATATAACAAAATCATAGAATATTCCAGTTACAAAAGGTTGAAAGATTATAGGGCCCAACAACTTCATTTCAGAAATGGAAAAACAGGATTGGAGATACTAACTGCCTTGTTCAAGGTTAAACAGCAATTAGGTTTTAGAACCCAAACAAAATCCAGGTTCTCTTATTTTCACTTCAATGCTCTTTCTACTATTACATAATAACCAGACATTCTGGACTTTCCAGGATAACCCTAAAGTTGACAAAGTACACTGATATCATTTGTCTCCATTCTGAAGTTTATAAAAGGTAATCAGCTTCTTTTCTCTTAAGAAAAAGGTCTCCCAGGTCATCTGTGATCCAAAAACCCCCTGATAGCTTTTTCCTATTATAGGAAGTGTTCAAAACACTGGTGATAGGTCACCACCGTAGGAAGGCTTGGAAAGGTACTTACTTCATTTAGGGAAGACATAAAAACCATTTCTGTGCTTGGAATGTTTTACGGAAGGTGTGAGCTGATTACGGATAGATCCAAGTGGACAAAAATTCAGATGTGTTGTTTATAACATTGGTGAAGCCTGTTCTTTGATCTGTTCTAGAAATGGAAATTACTGGCTCAGGGGCTCAAATTTAGGCCTCTCACCACTATAGTATGAAGTCCTCATCCATCTTACAGCTTTCAAAAGAGCATAGGCCTAGCAGGAACTGGGGAGGCTCGGGTCCCCTCCACCAACCCCCATGAGCTCTCCTTCCTCCATCTCCTGCGGCTCCACCATCTGATCTGCACAATTAGCACCTTATTATATCCTGTCCTGTTCTTCACTGTCTGCACAGTATGATTTAGCACTTCATTGGATCTGCATAAATGCAGTTATGTATGATGCTATCTTGCTCCTTGTCTTTTTTTTTGGTATAGGAGATTGAACCCTGGGGCATTTAACTGTGGAGCTACATCCCCAGCCCTTTTTATTTTTTTATTTTCAGACAGTTACTTAGGGCCTTGCTAAGTTGCTGAGGCTGGTTTTGAATTTGTAGTCCTCTTGCCTCCACTTGGGATTACAGGCTTGTGCCACTGGGTCTGGCTTGCTCTGGTTCTTATGAGCAGATCTTGTCTTCCCCCAACTAAATTGGGCAAGAAGCTTGTCTGTTTTCTTCTGTATCTCATGGCATTCGGCATTGTGCTGGGCACTAATAGGAATTCTGTAAATTCTGTTTGCTTTGACGATTGATCACCTGGAAGTATAATCCCCGAATACTCTTTTCAGGCTGCCATTTCTGTTTTGGTCATTAGATATCTCATTTATCAAAACATGAAAAGCACAAGTGGAAAGAAAAAGATATATCACTTTTGTGGCTTCCCCCCACCTATTTTTAAAAGTTGAAACCAACCATTGGTATCTTTCAATGTATCACACACACACACACACACACACACACACACACACCAACATCTATAGGGGCTTCTTGGCTTCTGATTTTTTCCCATTCTTTCCCTGTCTC
>JAJEJO010028525.1:0-10871 GCA_020662805.1 Glaucomys volans
CCCTCAAAACACTGACTCTCTGAAAAGTTCCACAGCTCTACACATGGCAGCTTGCAGCAGGATCTTCCTGCTACCTGTACCCAGGCTAGAAACCCCAGGACCTACTATCTGGATGAGGGCAAAGGGTGACTATTGTCACTCCCATGGAAGACCAGGAAATCGGTTTGCAATTCAGCTGTTAAAAGGGCAACAATGTGTGTCTGGCATCCTACGCTGAAACTCCTTGCATTTTCCCATGAATCAATTTTTAGACAGTAGTTCAATGGAGTTTAAATAGCACCACAGTAATACTAGTACCAAATGACAGGAACATTAGGGTTAAATAGTGAAGGATTTGCATTGGCCAATGTAGAAACCTAACCAATGTTTATAACATGGCTTTGGCGGGGAAAGTGCACCTCAAATGCCAAACAACAAATGCCCTTTTAAGACCCTGCTGGTTTCTAAGTTAAGAACTTAACCTGGCATTTTAAAGAGGGAATTTGGAAACAGCAGCGGTTAACCTGCAATGTGAAACAAATGGTAGACTTTGAGGCACAGTTACAGTGGTGAACTGATAATCCTGACCGTGGAGATTTCCCTGGAGCCCTTGATATTCCAGGTAAGTGATTCTATTCCTCCCAGGTGTTAGGTGGGACCTGTATTCATGCATTAACCTGCCCCCTTGGGGTCAGAGGATAGGAGTCAGGAGAGGAGAACCCCAGAGTGACTCCATAGTTCCAGCCAGGAACATGAACTCTGAACTTCTCATCCTTGCATGCAGTTCCAGAAGGAATCTACAGATCTTGAAGGGGGTGGGGGCAGGTATCTCAAATTACTGGGGAACTTGAAGTGCAATGGCATTCCTGTGCTTGGTGCATGCAACTCCCCAAATGAAATAATGGAAATCCTAAATTTTGAATAAGACTCAGTAGAGTATGACTTTGGACAAATTATTAAGCTCTCTCCAATTTAGTTTTCTTATTCAGTAGAGGCAGATACTATCAATAGTCACCTCATAGGAAAAATGTAAGAATTGACGGAGATAGAGCTGGGGTTATTGCTCGGTAGTAGAGTGCTTGCTTAGCAAGTGTGAGGCACTAGATTTGATCCTTAGTAGCACATTAAAAAATAACAAATAAATAAATAAAAGAAAGGTCTTGTGTCCAACTACAACCAGAAAAAAATTTTAAAAAACAAGAATTGAGGGGCTGGGGTGGGGCTCAGTGGGTAGATTTGCTTGCCTGGCATGTATGAGGCACTGGGTTTGATTCTCAGCACCACATATAAATAAATAAATAAATAAAATAAAGGTCCATCACCAACTTAAAAATTATATATTAAAACAAAATTGAGGGGAACAATAAAGTATTTGACGTTAGATATGGTACCAGGTCTATGCTCTATAAATACTAGATAGAACAGCCATTATGACTACAGCTACTACACCCATTGTGTGCTGCTCCTCCTCTCTTCTGGAACCTTCTTAGAGTTCTATGGCAAAAGTGTCCTCCAAAATAAGTTGTTGCTCCAGTTCAGCAGGCTGGTCACATCATTATAGTCTCTGCATCTGGGATCTGCCAAGTGTTCGGGTTGGCTGTGATTAGGAAGACGACAACAGACCAGCCCTGCCTCAGTTCTTAAATCCAGAAATCATTTTTTGTATTTTTGGTGTGGTCATAGGCACACAAAACACTTAGCTACATCCCCAGCCCTTGTTTTCTGAAACATGGTCTTTCTAAGTTGCCCAGGCTGCCCTCAAACTTGCAATCCTCCTCTCTCAGCCTCATGAGTGCCTTGGATTACAGGTGTGTGCCATGGAGAACCCATGGATAACCGTACTCCCTGAAATGTATCAAGGAGAAAGAAAGGAGCATGACAAAAATTATAGCCAGGGTGAGGGGAGTAAGGCAATGGGGAGAAGTCATGGGCAATGAACACTGGAGAGTGGTGGTCAAGAAAGGCTGGACATGGATCCTACAGACTGGCTGGGGGTCTTTTGGCAGATCATTCCACCCCTCTGGATTTGCTTTCTAAGTCATACAAAAGGAAGATTTGGACCTGAGACCAAAAGGTCTCTTCTTTCCTATCCTTAATTCTTCTCAGACAAGGCTATTCAGAGTCTGACTTAGCATAGCTTACTCGTCTATTAGCAAATGAGGTGAGGCATTGCCCTTCCTGGCAGGTGCTGCAGATTGGCAGAAAGTGAGGGACATGAGAGTCATCTTGACTTGATTCTAGGCTTGTTTCCCCTTTCTGATTGCAGTACCCCAGGTTCCATTATTTATGGAAAGAGAATGACTCCCTTGGCCATCATGTTGCTAACCCCTTGGATAGAAAAGGGACATTTTCTCTTGTCTTCCTGCCAAGTTTCCAGCTCCAGAGATGTGGCTTTTAGGACTTCCCATAAAAGCCCAAAGTGGCAACATAAATAAACTTACCACAGTAATTATCCACCCTGCTCACTGGCTTCCCCATGGAAACTGTTATCTTTCTTCTCAGTAGTCATCCTTCACAAAGCTCTCTCAGATTTATTATCTATGTGGGGGCAATTCATCATCTAGGAAAAACACCATCTTCTTCCACTGGGCAGCCCTGTGCTTTGGTGACTATCATTTCTGTATGGTAGACACAACTTTGGGGCCAGTGGAAGATAGAGCCTGTTAGGATAATGGAGTTGTTTTCTTTAGTTATTTATTTATAAAACAGTAATTTGCAGTGCACTTTATTTCTTTTCTATATTATGCTCCCTTGAAGAATGTTAACTGTGTGTTTGAGTCAGGATGGTGGAGTGAAAGTGAATGGATTTTGGTCGGACATGCAGCTAAACTTTTTGGAAGTTGAGTGACATTGGGCAAGTAAATTACATATTTCTGAACACGAGTTTTCTCATCAGTAATATGAAGTTAATTCTTATTTATAGGATTGTTGTAAGGGTCAGAAATGATATTTACAACATATCTAGTTATGTACCTAAGTAGGTACTTAACCAATGGTAGCTAGTGTGTCTATTTTCAGATGGTTAGAACTAGATTATGATTTCTGAAAGAGGAAAGAATTTACAATGTATTAGCTTAGTTTTTCAATATTATTTTTTATGAACACTTTGCAAAGAATAATACACTTTTAAAAATATGTAACAACAGACTGAGTGAGCTAACATCACGGCGCTAGGCTGATGAGACTGTTACCGAACTGGTTGAGACCGGCTGGCAAGTGGAAAGCTATTGGCTTGGAGGCTCCCGCGCTTCTTGGAATTTAATTATCAAGTGGTAAAGCCCGGTTCCTCTCCGTTGCCGCCTGACTGCGAATCAATTGAATTCAGGCAAACTAACCATCTTTGGGAGCAATGCTAAGGTTTTTATGCTTCCGGTAGTTCCATGAGGAGTCCGTGGAAGTTTTCTGTGGTTTCGATTAATGCTTTCCTGGGCGTGGGAGGAACAAATTAAACCCATATTAAATTATATATTATATTATATTATATTATATTATATTATATTATATTATGTTATATTATATTATATTATAGTTATTATATGAAGCCTGACGGGGGGAGTCATTTGAAAACAGTGAGGATGGAGACTCACTGTCTTGATCCTTAGCAAGAGAATTTCAAAGGGAAGCTTTGGTATAGATTATCCTGGACCAAGGAGCCACTCAGAGGAGGGACACCAAGATAGTAGTAATTTGGTCAAACTCTGGGATTAAAAATTGACCTAAGAGTTTTAAGTGTGATTTGTTGTCATAATGCATTAATTAATTAATTTTTATCAAGCACCTAACGTGTTAGGCTTTGTTCTAATTCTTTTTTTTGGAACCAGGGATTGAACTCAGGGACACTCGGCCACTGAGCCACATCCCCAGCCCTATTTTGTATTTTATTTAGAGACAGGGTCTTGCTGAGTTCCTTAGGGCCTCGCTAAGTTGCTGAAGCTGGCTTTGAACTTGCGGTCCTCCTGACTCAGCCTCCCAAGTCACTTGGATTACAGGAGTGCGCCACCACGCCCGGCTTTGTTCTAATTCTTGAAAGGGATGAAGTTTCTACTTTCATGGAGCCTCTGACTGCCACATAACATCCCCATCACCAGATCAGGGACAGAATCTCTAAATGCAAACATTCTGGAATGGTGCTAGCCCATAGGGTTGGTGGCCACTAACTACATGTGGCTATTCAAACTCAAAATTTTATCTTCATTGTGTAGTTCAGTGTTAGAGTATGTGCTGAGCAGGCACAAGGCCCTGGGTTCAATCCCCAGCACCCCTCAAAAAGTTAAATAACATTTAAAACTAGCCACAATTTTAAGTAAACACACATTGCTACCCTAATGGACACTACAGATGTGGAATATTTCTGTCACAGAAAGTTCCCAACACAGAAAGTTCTGTGGAAAGCATGGTATCTAGAACCTTAGCAAGCTGAAACCATGTATATGACCACACACCTATAGTAACTGGCATGGCCACAGATGTCCAGTCTCCCAGAAGCTGTCCCAAAGCTGCTCTCCATTGAGGATGGTGAGACTGGTGCTATCTTCTACTCCCTATACTAGCTCTTCACCCTGAAAAATCTGTAGGCAGTAGACAGCCCAGCTCATGTACTCCCAAATTTACATTTTCTTTCCTGGAAAAGCATCCCTGTTCCCCACTAGTTCCTTTGGCTCCTTCTTTAGATTTTATCTGCCTAGGCACCAAGAAGAAAACAGAGGCATCTATTTACTGAGTTGGACTATATCTAAACCCACTGTTTGGTTCCTCAATTTAATTCTTAGTCTTGTGGCTCTCACATTTAATTTCAGAAATAACCATTTCTGAAATGGTTTGTTTCTGTCTTGCCCCTGTACCTGGACACACCTCACCAGATCTGACCTTTGGCACACTCTCAGAAGCCACACAGTGAGTGGCCCTCACTGCCACCAGGATCAGCCCTTTCAGAATTTCAGAGTATTCTTTTTATTTTTTATTTTTTTGATACTGGGGATTGAACCCAGGGATGCTTAACCACTGAGCCACATCCCCAGCCCTTTTTATTTTTTATTTAGAGACAGGGTCTCCCTAAGTTGCTTAGGGCCTCACTAAGTTGCTGAACCTGGCTTAGAACATGTGATCCTCCAGCCTAAGCCTCTGGAGCCACTGGGATCACAGGTGTGTGCCAGTCACAATGCCCAGCTTCAGAATACTCTTCAGTATATCTTCAGTATATTACTGTCACAAAACTATGGTGTTTGAATTCAAGCTTGAAGTGCTGTTTGACAAATGAAGCCAATAGTGCAGAACTGGACTTCTGCCACACTCGAACTCACAATTATGTATCCTATAGTAATTGTCCCTGTTTATAATTTACATTTTGAAACTAATGGAGAAAACTCAGTATAGTCTCTCACAGAGAGCAATCACATGGATAAAAAAAAATTCAGTTTAACTTCAGAATGACTAAAAGGATTGAGTCCTTCATATAACAAATTCATCTTCCTAATTACTTTATTCCAGGGTTAAAATTAAAAATAATGTCCCTAGTTACACACCAATCACTATATAAGGAGTAAGAAGGAAGAATGTAAAAGCTTGTCAGCCAGGGATAGGTAGTGTGGAATTTTAAAAAGCTTCTTGGAAGAAAATTCATCTACCAACTTGATTTGTGAACATTTCTAATGGTATAGATACAAGCTTATTTGTCCATTCTATTCTGCATCTAGTTTCACTGCCTCCCCGCTCCCGGGCAGCCCTCTCACACTCCTCCAGATGGCTGGACCTGCTCATCCTGCCTCCCTGGCTCAATTCCTCCTTTGGTCTGGCTAAGCACAGGTTGTCCTCAGGCACCCAGTGTGTCTCAGCACATCCCTTCATTCCAAGAACATGGATTCATTGTTGCATCCCCTGAGGTGGCCACTGGCCCTGGCTGGCTTTCCCATTTTGTTTCCTACCTCTTTCCCTCTCTCAGTTCACAAGTAGTCCTCTTGTCTTCCCCTAAAAGTACCAAGCATGCCCCTGCCTCAGTGCATTTGCCGTGACTGCTCCTCTCTGAAAAAAACAAAACAAAAACTGTTCTCCAGGCAAACACAAGTTTCCATCCCTCACTTCATTCAGCAGTTTCTCAGAAAACTCTTCCCTGATTATTCTTTCTCCTCTCTCTCACTCTCTCCCTTTCTTTCTTCCTGTGCTGGAACTTGAACCCATTACCTTGCACATGCTAAGTACTTCCTTCCTTCTCTTTTAAAAAAATTTAAAAAATATTTTTAGTTGTAGATGGACACAATGTCTTTCATTTTATTTATTTATTTTTATGTGGTCCTGAGGATGGAACCCAGTGCCCCACATGTTAGGCCAGTGCACTACCATTGAGCCACAACCCAGCCCCTTCAAATTTCATAACCGTTCTCACAAGCTTGGATTATATATACATATGTGTATGTGTGTATACATATATATAAACATATTGATGTATATACATACATATATATTTATATATTCCCTACCAGAGTATTCTCATTCTACTCTTGATGAGTAATAAACTACCCTAAAACACAGTGAGTAAAAACAGGAATCATCTGTTTTAGTTCATAATTCTACAGTTTGGTAGTTTGGGCTGTGCTCAGCTGGGTAGTCCCTCTGGTCTGGAGCTTACTCAGATCTGCATTTATCAACCAGGTGAACAGAAAGCAGGCTGACTTTTAGCTGGGCTGTCTTCTTTCTTTCTCATGTGACCTCTTATCCTCTAGTTGGCTACCTTGGGCTTGTTCATATGGTGCCAGGACAAATACAACAGGGTTCCAGTATACATATGTTCTTCATGCCTCTGATTGATAGTTTTTTGTTTTTTTTTTTTTTTTGGCGGGGCTGGGGATTGAACCCAGGGCCTTGTGCTTGCGAGGCAGGCACTCTACCAACTGAGCTATATCCCCAGCCCCTGATTGATAGTTTTATTAACCAATCCAGATTGAAGAAATTTAAAAAAAAGATTCTGCCTTTTGTTGGAAGGTTATGCAACATCACTTTGCAAGGTCCTAGATTCAGGGAGAAGAGTTATTTTATTATTTATTATATGTAGTTATGTATTTATTATTATCATTATTATTATTATTTTACAAATAATCCCAGGGACTCCATAAGATTGCCTCATTTCTGTATCCCAGCATCTAAAACAAGGACACTGGCTAAGACCAGGCTCTCAATAAGTAGCTTTTAAAATGAATATGCAGAAATAACTCTGGAGGACTAAGAAACACAAAATCAAACAGAACACTATCACAGATGGACCAGTAGTGATTATCATAACTGTGTCCCCACTATCACCTCTGGTCCCATGGCTCCCGAGGGGGATACACACCAAAGCTTTCTCTTTGTATGGTTAGCTCAATGTGTGAAATCCTACCTTGAGAACAGACTGCCCCAGCCTCCATCATGTGATTGCTTTGGTTCTTAGGAGATGAGGAAGGGAAGACCAGGCCACAAATACCCACAAACATTGGAGACGTGCCCACAAAATAAGGCAGGTGGATACTAGAGAGACCAAGCCTTCAAATCCCTACAGCTGTCCAATGCAGATACACTATTTTAATTGATAACAATGGCTAATATTCATCTGGACCACACACTGATACACACACACACACACACACACACACGCTCACACACACAACTTGTAGGAAAGGGTAAAATTGAAATTCAGCCAAATAATTATTCTTTCTAAAAACAGCTGTTTAGTGAATGAGTTATTTTGCTTCTTTAAAAAATCATTTCAATTGTATATAGAGGGTGTAAAGTGTGTATGGAATTCTTGCTATCCATTTATCTCACAAAGGAGTCATTAGAATGAGCAGAGAAAAAAAGATGCTATAACTATCATTTAAAGTAGTCATACAGAATAATAAACAAAGACCCAGAACTGTCACTGAAATAAATATGTGCATTAAAATAGAGTACCTAGAGTTGGTTACTGTCATGCAGAGCAGTAGACAGTTTCAATTGTATTATACAAAGACTTAGAAGCAATAATAGGATCTTGTGGCCTTTAAATCAAAGCTTCTTAAGAAGAGAAGCTGTAGAAAATACCTGAACCACACCAAACTGGTGTCACTTTTCATTATTTCCTCCAACATTTAGTAGGCATTTACATAAACACCACTCCTAACAAATACACGTGCACTGAACACAGTCCTCAATTGACTGCAGTATTACCTTTTGTTCTTTCGACTGTCAGGGCCTGGAAGGGAGAAACATAATGGGTCCCTGGAAGCCAAATAAGTTGCCCTTTCACATGAAACCCTGAACTTCAGGACTTTCCATTTCAAAGGCTGCAAGGAAGCTTTTAGCACAGACCAGGCAATACTCCAGGGCCCTGCCCATAACCTCTGCCATTTCCTCCCTCTAACTCCCACCTGATTGCTAAGTGCTGACACCTGCTTCTCTCTGCCTGCCGGACTTGATCTAAGCATGCAAGTCCACCTCACTGTCCTGGTGGCAGATCAGAAGGGGAAGAAAGTTACACTCCCCAACTCACCACCTTTCATCCATGACCAAGGAAGCAGTATGCAAGTACCTAAGTTTTCTTGCTCCTTGAACAGGATTATACATTCTCCCCTAAAAATAAAAATCTATCGGGTTTCCTGATGAGGGAGGATCTAGTAGCCCACAGAGGAAATAGTTTGATGAAGCAAGTTTTAGTGGCTACCTTCCCTTTCTAGTTTTAAGCTCCCAATCTTCACTTCCCCAATATTTTTTTTTTGTACTGGGAATTGAGCCCAGGGATGCTTTACCACTGAGTGACATCCCCAGTCCTTTTTGTATTCTATCTTGAGATATATTTTCACCAAGTTGCTAAGGGCCTCACAAGGGTGCTGAGGTTGGCCTTGAACTTGGGATCCTCCTGACTTAGCCTCCCAAGTTGCTGGGATTACAGGCATGCGACATGGTACCCATCCACATAAATTCTTGACTCTGGGTTGACACACGAAGGAACCCAAACTAACACAAAACTCCAGCCTTCCAATGAGGTCCCTCCCCCAGCACACAATCCTCCCTAACACCATGGAGGGGTCTTTGGAACTTGTGGGTCTTAGTACACTATTCAGCTAAAAATGCAGAGCACCTGAGAGAAGACTTCTGTGGAGCTCTGTGAGCTATTTACAGCTTACTGAGCATAAAGTTAGGTGGATGGGGGGAAAAAAAAAAAAAAACAGGGGATGCCAGGGTTCGAGGAAGCAGAGGAGAGCATTCCCAAAAAGGTGACAAATTTATTCATTCATTCTCTCCCTTGATTGGGAAAAGGTTGTGGTAGAGTGGTTACTCTAACTCAGGCAGAACAACATAGATGAAGTCCAGTCATCTCAATTTTATTTGACTAAGTCTGTGCTCTTACTACCTTGTCCTCAAAATAAGAACAACAACAATAATGTCTATTTACAAGTATTGTGAAAATTTAATGAAATACTCTTCATTAGCTATTGAGTGCAATGCCTGGGACATAATCAATTTAGCTACTATTTGAGGAATAATACTTCCTTTACTTTTTATTATTTTAAAGAAAATAATTAAACCTTGAATCCCTGATTTGTCCTCCTGCCCTGGCAAGCACACAAAGTCGCCCCAAGGATCCAATATTACAGCAACAGCAACCTAAAAATCAGAGCTGCTGTTGCTACTTCCATGTCTCCACCCCAGGTCCCCATCTGGACACACCCACCAGCCCTGTTGACTGCTTTCTCTGTCCGTTTCCTTTTTCCGTCCTGAGCTGTGACATGGCAACCCCACGGTGAGGGCGTAGGCAGACGGGAAACTCACGTGCTTGGAAAGGCTCAGAACTGCTGCAACAAATACACAAGGGAGAAAGCAGCAGTCATCCTTGTGTGTGCAAGGTTGAAGTCTGGTGGGAAAAAACCCATATCCCATGTCCTCTTCTGTCCAGCTCTTCTCCACCATGTGAGCCATTTTGCAGCTCCGGCAGCCTTCCAGAGCATTTTTCAGGCACTTTGCAGCAGATGTGATCATTATAAAATGCACCATCCTAGGACTTTGGCATTTATCTGTTTTCCTTAATTTCAATTTTTACTACCCTTCCTTTAAAGACAGCAAGACACAGATTGAGCCATAAACTGTCAGATTCCATATCTTATGAGGGTACCAATTGCCTGAAATGTGAGATGATTTAAATTTCCAATCAAAGGGACAGATAGGAATAGGCATTGCAACTCCAGCAGGAGTTATAAAACTCTCAAGCCCTGTTTTCCCCCTTTTAATCTTTATCAGCTGAGAGTATGGACATAGAGAAAATAATTGCATATTCAAAATTAGATGTGGTTCATCCTATCCAGGTTCTGGGTGACTAGAAATGATTCTGGATTCCTCACAGGAAAAAGACATCTTTTCCCCTAATCCCAGTGGGTTAAGATTGACAATGTGCTGGGTGTGATGTCAAGAATCAGGAAGATTATGCAACCCCCAAGCTAAGAATCAGTAGGAAGGATGGCTGGAATCCTTCCTGGAAAGTAATTCTGAAGCCAGCAATGTAAAAACTAATATATTTGCATAGATCAATTCAGACAATTAGGACAAGTCCTCTGTGGACAACATAACAGATGTTGCTAGCTTTTTATTGTTGTTGTTGTTTGCTTGTTTTGGTTTTGTTGTGTATTTTCACTGTGGATGGACAAGATGGGGAGAAGGCAGGACATATACTTCTGAACATGATTTCCCAGATGGAGCCCTTTGCCTGGCAACTTCCATACCTTGACGCTTGTCTGGTTCTGGCAGATAAGGGTTTTGAGTGCTTGTAGTTGAGTTGGGAAGGGATCCCAGGAAATAGCAGTAGGGAAGTGAGATGGGGACAGGAAAGGAGCCAGAAAACGCTGTGTTAATAAGCAGGTTTTCACTGTGATCAACTGGGACTCAATACTGCT
>JAJEJO010028593.1:0-10198 GCA_020662805.1 Glaucomys volans
AAAAAAAAAAAAAAAAAAAAAGCCCCAAACAGTGAATTGCATCAAATCACCTCGCTTTGTCCCGCATTCCGGCAGCCTTTCTAAATCTGCCTGCCTAATTAGCTTCTTCTCCTAACCCAAAATATGATTAAATCTGTATTAAAAATATCTTTGCAGAGTAGGATCAGACACACCTGAGCATTTTCTAAATTTAGCAAAAGGACAATAGGCTCTGGGTTACTTTAATTGGGTGCAGGATTGCTTCAGGAATACATTTTAATTTGGATTTCCAGAGCGTTTCTGTCTCCTGACTTTAAATTGCGTAGCAAAGGAAGGGGGAGCACAACCCGGCCCGTTCATAACTGCTGTCCCTCCCGACTTATCTTGGAGCTGAATGAACAATGCGTATCTGCTGGGTTGGGGGAGGGTAGGCAGCCAAGGTGTGCCTGCCCCATCCCCTCAGCTCCCAGCTCCCAGCATTGCTTTGACAGGTAGGGAGGCGCACAATGGGATTGGCAGTTATGGGATCCCTAAAGCATCTCCCAGTCACCCTACTTTCTCTGGGAGCCCCCAGTAGTTCTCTCTGCTTTCTGTTGCTGTGGGAAGAGGCACTTGCTCAGAGGAAAGCAGAGGCTGTTGGGACAAATACTGAGGAAAGGACCCGATTTCCACCAGGAGCTGCACCTCCCAGGAGATCTGTCAGTTCTCTTTCTGGGAGATGAAGCAGTGCCATTCTGTAGTGCCACTAATGATAATGACGTCCCCCCAGGAAGCACCAAGGTGGGCTTCTTACAAAGGGCTTGAGTGACTTCCCTGATTGTACCTGTCACCTTCCGTCAAGGAGGAGGACTGGGACCCTTGTGGGAGCCACTTGGGTGCTGTCAATCCATGGTGCGCCATAGAGAGCAGTTTACAGAGAGATGAGGGACCCAACTGAGGACTGAGGTGGTGGCCTGGCTGCCCAGGGAGCAGAGGGGGAACAAGGTGGCACAGTGGGGGCACTGGGGGTGGTAGGATGCCTGGTTTCCCCTCGGGGGTCTCAGCTTCCTGCTGGAATTATTACACCAGGTGCTTGCAACTGATTTTCAATTTGCAAAGCAAAACAAATTTGCATTAATCAGAAAAATCCACAGGAAAGACTGTTTAGATTTTAATGCAGCTGCCAGAGCCATTTGGATTCCAAGTTCGCAGGCAGGTCTATTAACCCTGATGCCATCACAGGCTTGTTACTTCTCTCTTGAAATAGTCACGTCTGTGCAGCAGACTTCCTCCCAGGTCCCAGACTGTGCGGCCCTTTCCTTCCCAACACTGGAAGACAGGGATGGGAGGTGGGGCTGCAGGGGACCATTCCATCCCACAGTGACATTGTTCCCAAGAAGAACTGTGTACCAAACAGTACGAAGTCTATGCAGGGCTGCCCTGAGGTCCTGGGGCCAGGACACCCAGGGTCACCTGTGAGCTAGACTCAGCAGCCCCTCTGAGAACTCTGCTCCCATGCAATTTCTTCATTCCAGGCTGGCCCTGCCTGCTTGTTGTAGGACCAGGGAGAAAATTTACCTTAATCTCAGTTTATGCAAATACAGCTGGGGTGGTGGAAGTTGTCTCCAAACCAATTGCAGGGTGCCTTCTGAAACCCCAGGAGAGGGGGCTCCATGGCCAGGCCCCCTTGCCTTTGTTGAATTTCATTACCGCTCCTCTTCCCTGGGGCTGAACAGTAGGCATGGATGGTGTTTTGTGCTCCTTGTGCATAAGAGAGGAGGGCCTTGGAAAGGGGTCCTCTTGGAGATCTTGATGAACAGGGGAGCCCTCTAGCTGAGGCCCCCAGAGGTTGAGCTTGCAAGGAGCAGCTGAGCCTTGTTCAGGGTCCTCTTCCTTCTCATGCATGCTGGCCCCTCTCCCTCTATGCCATCACTTAACCAGTATTCGTTGAACTCCTGAGTGACAGGTATATTCTAATCATTTGGTGATTTCATAGTGAGCACAATAGAATAAGATCTCCACCCTCAGGGAACTTTTACCCTAGTGGGGGTTGATGACCCAGGGATTTGGGTTATTACCGAGACAGAAGGTGAAGAGTGACCAAGGTATAGTGGGAAGGGAAGGCCCCTTTGAGAGGTGAGCAGCAGCAAGGGAGGAAGAGCCAGCCTGGGATGTCTGAGGACCATCAAGAGGAGAAGGGTCAGGTCACATGGGGCCTTTTGAGGCTACCATATGTCACCAAGGTAGTTTCTGACTCACTTTTCTGGTGAGCTGTCATTGACCCCAAAGCAGTGATATCATTTATATCTGTGTCTTTGGCACTCAGGTTATAGAAAGGACTCAATGACTGCTTGTTGGATGAAAAGTATGAGGGAAAAACAAAGGAGGAGGGAAGGAAGGGAGAGAGGGAAATAGGAAAAGGAAAAAGAGACATGAGTATAAGCTCCGCTATTCACACTTCATCCTGGAAAGACCACCCCAGGTCCTCTCCCTCTGTCCACTTGGGAAGAGGTAACCCTGCCTTTAATGGAGTCAACAACACAGAACTCTGACTGTCGATCACATTCCCGACCCTGCTCTTGGTAACTCAGAAAGAGGGGAGCATGCCCATTCAGGGAGGGGTTTCCAAAAGTGGATGATAGTGAACCCTCCTGCAGCTGGAGTGGGAGCACCTTGGTCCACAGCCAGGCTTCCAGGAGGGAGGACACCCAACAGGCTTCCAGGGTTGCGGGGAACCTCATCTTTCTGTGTGTCCCCTGCAACCCCCACGAGGGGGCTGCTCCTTCTTGTTGGTCCTCCCTGATCCCTGAGGCATTGGTAACTGATGGCAGGAAGCAGGAAGGGCCCTGCTGGCAGGCCCAGCTCAGAGCTCAGAAGGCCTGAGAGGAGAGGAGTGCTGTTTTAGAATTGGGACCGGTCCCAGCTCTAATTGAAGCACCATTGTCTTTTTCTTCCCTGCCTGTTGCTAAGTCTAACAATAGGCAAGAATAGCAGGAAACTTCTGGCCTGGGGAGCTTCATTGCCTGGTACCCAGAGCTTGTACCAGCAGCACAGAACCTGGTGGATATCTTCCAGAAAGACTCCTTCGAACCTGGTCTGATCCTGCAGTGTCCATACTGTTGGCAAAGCCCAAAGCTCTGGAGTAGGAAGAAAGTCAGCTCTGGAGCCACTTTGAATCTCTGGGCTCAAAATTTTTGAGTACTTGATTTGGGCTGCTCAACAAAGAAAAAGAAATCCATAGCCAACCTGGCCAGCAGGTGAGAGCAGAAAAGATCATGCCGAGAGTCGGCCTGAGAGACGGGGCTCTGGAAATAGGTACACCCAGTCCTGGATCGTGCTCTTATGTCACCAGATGTGACTTGGGATATTGTTAAACTGCTCTGGACCTCAGAGTCTTTAGCTGGAAAATGGGGATGATGGTTGTTTCTACTCACAGAGGTGTCACGAAGAGTAAGATAAAAAGCATTTGGCATAACAGTCTGCCCACGGCATGTAGTCGGGGCTGCTCCCTCTCAGGTGAAGAAGACTGAGTGGATGAAGGGAGATGCAGGCTTCGAAAAGAAAGGACAGACAAGGAAGAGACTAGACACCTTTCAGAGAGGACTCTTCCTAAAGCAGGCCAGTGCTCAAGAATTAGAGCAAAGTGCTGTTCCCAACCAGGCCTATGATCCAGCACAGGCGCACCACCGTCTGTGTCGACCGGAGTGATGAGCAGGAATCCAGACTGTGCTTCTGTCCCTCGGCTGCTTCCCCCTGGAGTGCTAGAGGGAAACCAGCTTCCTGCAGGTCTGTCCCAGCCTGCTAGGAGAGTCTGGTCAAGCCACTTTCCCACTCTGGCCTCACTTTTCTCTTCTGAAGAATAAAAGGAGTGGATGGGAAGCCTCCCAGGTGCCCAGTGCTCTCCCATGGGACAGGCAACTGTGAGGCAGCAAAGATGTCAAGGGACTCAAACACCTAGATTTGAATCCAGGCCTGCCAGTTCCCAGCTGAGTGACCTTGGATGTATTAATCACTGAGCCTCACATGCCTCATCTTTAATGATAGGGTGGTCATGAAGTTCAAATGCCATAATATAGATAAATAGCAATGTAAGGCACATAATAATTGCTCCAAAAATTGTAGCTATGACTACTGCTGTTTCTACTCAGCTACTCCTGTTATTGTTCTTAAGCACCATTATAGAGCAAGAGCAGTGTGAACCCCTGAATGTCCCCCCACCCAACTCAGTCATGGGAGCTATTCTACCATTGGAACCACAGATGTGGAGATGAATCACACACAAATCATTTGGTATAGAAGTTAAGTAAAATTCACTGCACAGTTACCCTGATACATCCTTAATGGTATGCATAATTGTTTCAGAGCTGCACAATAATTAGGCATAAATGGTAAGCTAGGCATGTAAATGAAAATAATTAGTATATGTAATAATTAGGCAAAGAAGGCATTTTTGTGATCAGTGAAGAGGAAGGAGAATACTAGGGGAAGAGGAGAGGGTACAGGGAAAGATGCCTAATAAAATGTGTCTGGAAGTCCATCCTTTATCCATATGGGAGCATTGATCCCTTTTCCAAGTGACATTGGGGCTGGCCCCTGTAGTCACCCTACCCCAGGTTCAACACTAGGGCCGGACAATCTCCTTAGGCCATCCTCAAATATTGAGAGTCCTTCTGGTTAGGAAAGTCGCTGCCCAGCACATTGAAGACCCTCTACATGCGCCTATCGAGTGAATGAATAGGATGAATGGAAATGGCTGTGGGTGGGGAAAGAACAATGAAAGCAGAGGGGAAATCGAGTTGGAGGAGGAGGAGAAGCTGGCAGAGAGCACAGCCAGCATTTGGGGGGCTGTAGAACAATGTGGTTAGAAGTGCAGGCTCAGGAGCTAGACTGCTTGGCTGAATTTCCTGCCTCAGTTTTCTGCTCTGTAAACTGGAAACAATTAGATTGTGATGAGGACTAATTGAGTTAATACAGTTAATGCTTGTGAAGTACTTGGCCCAGTGCAGGGTTCACCATCAACACTGATAAAATCATTTATTAGCCACTATTGTGGCCTTTTCTGTAAACATCTGGTCTTGTGAAACCTAATCATATTGTTTCTCTGCAACTTAGCAGCAGATGAAATGGGAGACGGGGGACAGTGGCAGAAGGCAGATGGAGGGAGCCCATGGTAAGAAGTGGGAGAGGGAGCTCTGATGCCTTTCATTCAATCACTCACTCAGCACACATTTAGATTTACCTTGCACCTAGTGTGCCGGACCCTGTCCTAGGATCTAGGGAATCAACAGTGACCAAGACAGGCACTGTGCTGCCTTTTGGATTATGATATAGTCAGGGAGATGCTTAATAAGCATAAATAAGATGTCCATTATGTGAGTTGATGGTGAGTGCTATGGAGAAAAAATAAGTGAGGGGAAATAGAGCACGCCAACAGGGGGTGGGGAGAAGGACCACATGGTCCAAGAAAGAGCTAGAAGCTCATGATCTTTATACAACTGCAAGTGTACTGTATGCTTATTAGCTTGTTGCTTTTTCATGAAGATGTTTTAAACCCCAGGCCTGCCGGAAGTCGCCTTCTCCCCCTGTCACCTGGTTCACTCAGAGCATGGGTTAGGCCACGTTCCCATTGTTTTATAGAGGTGTGAAATGACCCAGACTACTAGGTTACATAACTAGGAATCAAGAGTTGACCAGATTCCCTGTGTAAGGTCAAGATAAAACATTCGTAAAATGATAATCCTTAATATTTGGGGGATGTTTATCAGTGAAAGACACTGTGCTAATGTATTATTATGTCCTGGCCTCCCTTAAGGCAGGTGTTCCCATCCCATTTTACAGATGAAGAAGCTGAAGCCCAGGGAGAATGTGACCTCCCACAGTCACACCATTAGCATTCAGGTCCGCCAGTGTCTGACTGTCGACTTGCCTTGTTAACCATTAAAACTGCTATTTATAAGGCACTGTGCTGCTTCAAAGTTAAATGAGGAATTCAAGTGAGTAACATGGTTGATAGGAGCCCAGCCTCTGGGTTCACATTCTGGGGTTTCAATCTGGTGCCCCCCAGACCTCCTTGCTTACTAGCTGAGTGACCCTGAGCAAGGTGATGGTGACATCTCATCACCACACAGTGCCTGCCTGTCCAGTGGGGATGATAATGGCACCATGTTGATTGAATGAACTAGCCCATATCCAGGACTTAGCACGGTGCCTGGCGGGCGCTGTGTGGGCACTGTGCGTCTGCTGCTGTTACCAAGAAGGGCAGCCACGGCTTCTGCAGCCAGCCCCTCCCACTGGTGCTGTCACCCTCTGGCCAGCTGAAGGAGGGCTGAACAGCAGCCCAGGAGGGAAAATATGGCTCCACTGGGATTTCCAGAGCTGGGTCTAGCCCCTGCCCTGGTGGACAGCTCCCCTCTGGATCCCTCTGGCCCTCCCTACCAACACCAGAACATGACTCAGCTGCCTGACTCAGAGATGACCTCATCCCACAAAGACACTTGTCAATAGTGCCAGGGCAGAGACCCTGTTTGCCACTGTTCTTGCTCAGCACGCTCATAGAACATGATGCAGCATGGGGACCAACTCTGGAGCTGCTGAGAGCCAGTGCAGCCCATGCCAGCAACAGGCATGGGCAGCCCTGGGAGAAGGAAGGTCTGGCCAGCTCCTTCCTTGCCCAGCTTGGTTCCCTGCCAGGCAACTGACCATAGAGGTCAAGGGGCACTTGAGGTGAGATTCAAAGCATCACCTCTGATACTGGCCTCTGGATGTGTGGGATGGCCAAGATGTGGAGACAAGAGCCGTAAAGGTCGTCACTTCAAGACACTTGGCCTGGCTCCACGGATCCCTGTCTCAGAAGTGTCCCCTTGCAGAGTGGATATGCCTGCAGGTCTGGCTCCCCACCCAGGAAGGAGACAGCAGTCAGAAGGGAAGATGCTCTTGTCCCTCTCAGAGTCAGACCCACAAGCAGTATGTTTTCCCCTCCAGGGAAATTAAAGAATCAGGTGCAAGGGAGCCTGGGTCTAGAGGGAAGTCTGATCAGGCTGTAATTTCTTAAGTCCTTCATGTCCTCAAATAGCCCAGAGCTGTAGCACCCTGACCTCTGCTGCTCCCAAACCAAGGTCAACCAGAGCTACCCTTGCCCTGGCCCTCCACGCTGACAAAATCCCAGTGGGGAAGCATTTTCTAAGCACAAGGGATCTTTGGTCACTCTGCTGGGATGACTCTGCCCTGTCATGCCCCCAGGCGGCCCCCCGGGCCAGAGCTTCCAGTTTGTGGCACGACCTCCCACACACATTAACTGCCACAAAAGAACTCCAGAGCCTGAAGTGTGGACTGAAAGTGATTTCAGGGGGGCTCTGCACAGCCTGTTGGAGCCCAGGTCTCCACCTCTCTAGTTGAGTGTTCTGCAGGGCCCAATGTTCCCTCTAATCTCCTGCTCCCTGAGCATGGCGTTTATTGCTTTCTTGTAGTACTTAGTACGCACTGCTGTAATTATTTGCGTATATATCCATAATCTTCCCTCCCAGGCTGTGGGCTCCCTTGCAGGGAGAGGCCTGCGCTATTCACTTCTGCTTCTGCAGCCCCACATCAGTGCCTGGCACAAAGGTGCCCAGAAGGGTTTGCCAGGTGGCTGTGGGAAGGAGGCAGGATGCACAGCCCTCTGTGGCTCGAGCCGACACAAGCCATCTGCTTGCGAATGCTCATATGCAAAGAGGGTTGTACTGGTGGTCCTTGCCCATGGGCGTGTTTTGAGGGACAGCTTGTCATTTCTGCTATGGCTTGAAATCTCACTCCGTGTCATCTGCCCAGGGTTCAGTTACCTGGCTCCCTCTCCCAGGCCCTCTGCCTAGAGCGCTGGAGCAGCACTTCTGCCTGCAGGGAGTAAGGTTAAGGAGGGATAATTTACCCACCAGCACCAGGTCCCAAGTCACCTGGCCACCAACAGTGTCCCTCTCCCTCCACTGAGGAACTCCAAGCTTCAGAGGAAGCAGCAGGGCCCACTGGGTTTTTCATTGACACAGAAACATATGCAGCCTTCTTAGCTGATGGTTCAGAAATAAACTTACAGGATGTTGCCCGGTGTTATATCGCCAGAGATTAGAACCCTGGAAATGCAAGTGAGGTCAGGCACACACTCCCCTGCAGCCCAGGTGGGATCCCTGTCTAAAGATCCGGGTTGGGTATGGATGTAAATGGAGGTCCTGAGCCTTGGGAGCCCCAGAGGCATGGGGGCAAGCTGGAGAAAAGAAGGTAGTAGCAGTGGGGAAGGTGAGGCATAGGGCAAAGGAAGAGTGTGAGCCATCTCCACCTTCCGGCCTCAGCCTCCTGCAGAATCGGGTGGTCATGACAGTGGGGATAGGAGGAGCAGACAGGAAAGAACCTACTGGGCGTGTTCTGTGTTTGGCCCTGTGCAAGGCCACCACGTACCCAGGATGTACTGTGTCTGCCCTGAGGTGCTGTGCCCACTTTGCTCTATCACACTGTGCTCAATGTGAGGCCTGGGCCAGAGAGTCTGGGAGAATGTCCCCTGACTCACGATGGTTAGGCTCTAAAGGGCCTTAGAAACCATGACCTCCAAACCTTCATCTTGCCAATCAGGCTGCTGTGCATGGTCATTCGGCTAATGAGGACAGAGCCAGGATAGGATCAGTCCTTGTGATTGGTGAGTCAATATTCCTCCAAAGCCCTGAGGGATCATCAGACCTGAGTGCCTGGCTTATTCCTCAGACAGGAGCCTTAAGGGCAGGGCCATTATCAAAACAGGGAGACACCCTAGAAAACATTTATTGGGTAATTTATATTGCCATCTCATTGAATTCTCACAACTACCCTGTAGAACAGGGATTCCTCTTCTTTAGATGACGAAAACTGTGGCTCAGAGAGGTCAAATGATTTGCCTAATGTCACACAGCTACTAACTGCTACATAGACTTCAAATTCAGATCTGACTTCAGAGCCAAAGTGTGTCTAGCACGATCTCAGCATGCTTCCTATAGGCCAGGCGCTATTCCAAGACCTTTCATGTATTAATTTAATTGAGCTGCCTAATGACCTATGAGCTGATGTCATTATTATTCCCACTTAAAGGAAGGAAACTTAGGCCTAGAGAAGTTAAATACCTCCTAAACTCACACAGCCAGTAAAAAGCAGAGCCAAGATTTGAACCCAGACTTTCTGACTCAGAAGAACTCACTTTTATTACTTAAGTGCACTTAGTAAGCATTTGTTGAATGAATGAATAAAGCATAGGAATAATACTGATGGATTTTGGCAGCGCTCTTTGCGTGGTAGGAAGAATCCCTCCTCTCCAGACCCAGGCGTCTCAGCTCTCCTCACACACAAACTGAATCCACTTAGCTGAGCTGGAACTGGCTGGAATCTCAGCTTTACCTTGAGTTCAAGGCAGAGACTCAAGGCAGCTCCTCTTCACATCTCCCTGCCTTTCCTTTTGCCAATGCCTCCTGCTTATGAATTAAAGATGCTGCCTGTGGCCCTGGGTTCACAATGGCGTCACCTCTTTTGTGTTCATCTTGGACAAATTAGGGCTGCCTGGAAGCACTCCTGGGCTTCAAGGCAACAAATAGCTGGAGACAGCAACATCTCCGAGGAGAAGAGAACCCTGTGGCCATGGCAGGGTCTAAATCTCTTTTTAAATCATTGCTCACCCATGGGCATTTCTGTTATCACCTCAGCCATAATGCCTCGCATTTAGGCATTCACGTGATCCTCCCAGGAGCTGAAGCCCTGCTTTATCCCAATGATATTCCTAACAGCTCTGGGGAGGGCAAGGCCAGGATGCCTCTTTCTAATGCAGGAGGGAAAATTAGCTATAAAAATAAACAGGGACTCTTTCTTTCAAAGGCCTGGGAGAAATCAGGGGGTTGATGGTACTCAAAAGGAAAAATATTACTGGGAACATTTTGGAGACTTGTATATTGAATCTTTTACTCTGCCATGAATTAGCTGTGTTACCTCAGGCAAGTCACTCACTCACTCTGAGCCTCAGTAAAATGAGAAATTAGGACCTGGATGATTTCTCACTTAAGATGCAGCAGATGAAAGTAGTTAGGAGCACTTTATTTAGAGACTGGAACTTGAATTCTAACTGTACCATGTTCCACTTGTGTGGACCTGGGTAACATTCCACATACGGCTGTATCAAAGTTCAGCCTCAAACTAGGGAAACAGAGACCACTCTGAGAATTTGAAACAGGGAACGTAATGCCGAGAATTGATGACCAGC
>JAJEJO010028635.1:0-18551 GCA_020662805.1 Glaucomys volans
GCTCTCCGACTCCTGAAAACGACCCACTGACGTTTTTACACAGCCAGGAGCTCCTCCCCCGGTCCACAGCATGCCTTTCTCAGACTAGAGAAAGGTCCTGGCAAGGGTAGTGTCTGTGGGCGTAGAAGAAGGTAGTATCCATTCCCGGTCGTGCCTCCCAGCTGGAGACAACGCCACTTCCAGAGCCAAACCAGTTCCCACCACCCAGACCTTCTCAAACACAGGGAAGGGCCTTAAGGTCCCCGAGAAATTGGGACTGAAGGCTGGGTCTGGGTCTGGGAAATTCATTATGGGGATGTTACCAAAAGGAGACTTGGGGTCGCCTCCACGGTCTGCCCCTGCTGCACCGCAACTGACCACGCTGTGATGATCCTAGCCTCCACTTACTTTAGGCCAGAGCCCTGGTCGGCCCGAAGGCCAGGACGCAGAAGCCCCTGCGTGGGCCTCTGTCCAAAGCCGGCCATCGGGCATCCCGCGATCTGATCTCCCACCCCGCCCCCTCGCGGTGAGTGTGGTAGCAGCGGGTGATGCGGCTCCTTTAAATCCGGGCCGCCCCGCCCTTCGCTGTCGACTCCGCGGCTGCCCCGGATCCAGGCCGGGCCGCGGCTCTCGCCGCCCAGCCCAGCCCAGCCCAGCCCGGCCCGGCCCAGCCGCCGAGCCGAGGCCCCCAGTGTCCCGCGCCCCGGAGAAGCAGCCAAAGCCGTCCCGGGCCAGGACCCCATCCCAGCCCGCCCGCATCCCGCCCGGCCCCGGGCCCCCGGCCCCTCCTCGCCCCGGGGCCGGGGCCCCCGCCGCCTCCTGGCCCCTGCGCCCCGGCCCCGGTTCCCCGGGCCATGCGGCCTCGGCCCCGCCGGCGCCCGCCGCGCATCGGAGGAGATGAGGCTCCGCAATGGCACCTTCCTGACGCTGCTGCTCTTCTGCCTGTGCGCCTTCCTCTCGCTCTCCTGGTACGCGGCGCTCAGCGGCCAGAAAGGTGAGCCCCCCATCCCCCGCGGCCTCCTGGGCTGGGCCTCGCGCCCGCCGCGACACCTGGGCGCACCTGGGCGTCGGTGGTCGGAGCGGGGTCCGGGCAGTGGCCGCGTGAGGTGGCCGGAAGCGGCCGCAAGCGCCCCTTTCCCGGCCGGGCGGTACGGGAGGACGCCCCTCCCATCCTCGCCCCCACTTGTTTGCTGCTGGAATAACGAAATTCTTCTCTGGCCTGGGCTGGGCCAAGAGGAGGATCGGCGATCGGTCCCCTGTCTAGCGCTCGGGACTGGCCTCCGCAGGCAGTTATCCCCATGCCAGGGGCTATCGCTTCTATTGGCCAGTTGACCTATGGAGTTATCCCAGAGGGGCAGAGACACAAGGTCACAGAGGTAGTGTGACCAGGTAGTCTGGGGAGCCAGCTCCAGGCACAGTGTTCTTGAGACAGGTGTGAGGAGGCAGCCAGGCACTACTCTGCACCCTACACTACCTAGCCACTCCATCCCACTCCCAGCGCTCCGCTCCAGCCCAGGGCTCGTGCTGCTCCTGTGTATACTGCTCCCTGGAGCCACCCGTGGCACCTCTCCTCCGTGGCACCGGGGCTCCAGGACTCCTCCTCAGCTACTTAGGTCCCCGGGAATCCTTCCTGTGTCTTCTCACCTGTACAGAATGAGTGGAGGGCCTCATGAACAGACAGCCCATCTCCTGCTATCTGATCACTTACTTTGTGTGGACTCATTGAACCACTCCTACCTCCTGAAACACTTCAGAAGCTTAGGCAGGTTGTCCAGTCCACCATCGCCTCAGAACTGAGCACACATAAGTGGGAGGCCTCAGCACTACCTGGAGTCATTTGGTGGAGGATGGGGTGTTTTGGCCTGAGGGGGGCTGAGGCCCTCAGAGGCCCCTTGTCCCTGCAGCCCGAGTACAGGAGGCACTGTAGGAAAAGCTGCTTCCTTCCTGCAGGATCAGGCTATGGCCAGCTGACACTCTGCCTCCCTTCCCTGTTCCCCAACAGCATAGTAATGGGGCTGGAGGAGGAGGAGGCTGGTGGAAGAGCTGGATTCTTCCTTGGAGTCCAAGTCCCAATTGACCCCACCAGCTTCCTGCTAGCCTAACCAAGCCCCATCTTTTACAGTCATTCTGTTTGGATGAAGGCCTAGGTTGGTCTTGGGGTTCCAAGGCCAAAGATTCACAGATCAGGGACCCTGAGGATATACCCCTTAAGGCCTGGCACACAGAAAACATGGCAGGGATAGAGGTTGTGCAGGTGGAATGTGTTACCAGGAGACAGCTTAGTCAAGGCAGAGTTTCTGCAGGGAGGATGTGTCACTTGGGGGAGGGCATTTTATGCCTTTGGGAGAGTAGCCATGAAAACAGACTGGCATAGGCAGTCTATGTGGGGCCCTGTCTGAAGATCTGAAGAGTCTTTGCACCTTATCCTCAGCCAGGCCACAGTTCCCATAAGTCTTCTAAGCAGCCACATGCCCTCAGCCTTGATGTCAGGAGCCATAATCAGGAACCCCACGCGAGGCCTCTTCTGGGAAAGTAGCTAGCTTACCATAGGGAGCCAGTTTCCTGGTACAGTAAGCAGAGTGAGGGAAACAGAGTGTTTCCACCTAGGGCTCTGTGCCTGAAGTGGACATGCAGGAGGCTGGCAGTCCCCCACTCAGAGTCTGGGAAGCAGGAAAGCTCCCCAAAGAAGGATGGGGCAGAGATGCAGCAATTCTTTCCCCTGGGGGATTAGATCCCAAAAGCCTGAGGGGAATGGAAAGGGCAGTGACAGTTTCCATGAGGGCCCAGCAGGGCCAGGTCTTTGGAGGTCTCAAGAGAAGCTAGAAATCTGGGCAATTGTGTGAATGTTCAGTCTCATTCTCACACAAACAATTTTGTATAAGCCCACAGTGAAGCCAGATTCAGTCTGAAGCCAGATTAGATCCTGGCTTCCAGGTTATAGTGGATATAGGGCTCAGGACCAGTACTTAGGGGAAAGACAAAGGAAACCAGATCTCCAGGGAAGGGAGGAGTTGGGCAGGGAGCCAGAGAGGAAGGGGCAGCAGGAGCAAGGGACATCCTGGAAGCCTGGGTCAAGTCCAGGAAGGACTCTTAGACCTTGGCAAGATGGACCCAGGAAGAGGGTTTGGGGCCCAGTTTCACATCCAGCCTTGATGGTTTTTATAATGCAGCTCTGCAGCGTTCAAACTGTAGCCCTCAGTCAAACACCTGCTGAGACCCATCCCTGGGAGGTAGACTCTTAGGGAGAAGGGGGACACAGGGCCTCAGCCACATAACCCTTCCCAGTGTACAGGCTGTCTCTCTCCCTGGTCCTGGACTTCAGTACATTGGAGACCCTTCTTGAGACCCGGGAGGGTGCAAGCCAGGGGATGCCATTCTCCATGTCCCCCTTTGTCCCCTACAGGTTCACAGCAGATCTATGGCTGCGCCTGGCACCTGCCTGTGGCCCTCTAAGCCTGTTTCCCCTTTCCTAAGTATGCAACCCTTGAGCTCTAGCTTGGCTCTGGAATCTCTTTCCTCACCCAGGTGGAACACTGTGGGCCTCAGGATGTCCTGATTTCTCTGCCTCCAGGGAAGAAGCGAGAAAGCCTCCAGGCCCACTGATGTCATTAGTATACCAATATCATAGCTCTCAATAGTGTGGTCACAATTTCAGTCCTTCCTTGGGACTGCCTTCCTGAAGTGGGAAATTATGAATGGAAAGAGAAGCCAAAGTCTCGCTTATGCCCAGGAACTTCTGCCATGCCCTGCTCTGCCCACCCAGAGGGACCACAGGTTCTACATGCCTTGCCTCCTCATCACTTGAGTTGCCTTCTCAGCCTACTCACCACCAGCCCATACAGATTGTTAGGGTGCTGGGATGCTCTGGCAGAGCCCTGGTATAAACACAGCCTATGGGGAAGTTGGTTACAAAGCTTGAATTTCTGGCTTTGACAGGCTAGGACAGAGTGGACCCACCATCAGAGAAGACAGGGTTGAGGGTCAAACCCAGATCTATGGGCAGCAGCAGGGCCAGCAGCATTCAGGACAGGGCCAGCGGCATTCAGGGAAATGACAGAAAGGTTGGTCTGGGCAGGAGCTAGTTCCTGGGGAAGAGGAAAGCCCCCTGGGGAAGAGAGACCATGATAGGGAAGAGGCTGTGGTCAGGCCTAGGTGGCCAGGGTGATTCAGAGAAACATTGTCCACCATGACCTGTGTGGCCTGTCCACCTGGGGCAGTCCAATGTGGGACAGAAGTTGGCCTATTTAAATAACAGAGAAGGTCAGGGTGGAGGAATTGCGGCTGTAGTTAGAGGTATGTGAGCCCTCCCTTCCCCCAGCCCCACCTCAGGGAGCTGCTTTGGATGGGGCCAGTGGCACAAGTCTGCCCCTTAGCTCCACTACACAGGGAGGTACCTGTCCTGCCCAGGCAGCTCTGAACTCCCTCCGTGGAGCTCTGAGAGCCTCAGCACCTCTGGTCCCCTCCCTTTTGGCTCCTACTACCACTACTGAGAAGAGAGGAGCTATGAGTGGTGAAAATGGCTGTGTACTCCAAGGAGTCAGGTTTCTAGAGTAACCAGGCCCCAGAGTTCAGCAAGGAGTCTCTCAGATCTGGTAACCCAACTCCTTCTCCACCCTCCCACCTCTACCCTCCACCACCAAGTGAGGTGTGGCCTTTACCCCTGGTGAGGCAGGGTGTTAGAAGATTGGGGGACCATCTGCTGTAGTAAGAGGTACCTCCAGAAGGATCTGTCTGGCTTCCTCTTCTCCAATTCCCTCTTCTTGCCCCGAGACTTAGCATTTAAACCTCTGCCTAGACTGAGGCTGAAGCTGCAGAAGGAGTTGTATCCTTTGCCTTGATCCTGATCTTTTGTGCACAGGACTGGGTGTGGGGAACACCATTCCAGGGTAGTCTAGGGATGTGAACCCACCAGGGATCAAGGAACAGAAGTGTTCTGGAAGGCTTCCTAAATTTAGAGACTTGGAAACAAGTCCTTAAAGGCTACATGTACTTTCATTAGGCCCAGAAGACAAAAGAGGATTCCAGGCAGAAGAAACAGTTGTGCAAAAGCGTAAATGTTAGATGAGGAGGAGGTGTATGTGATGGCAAATAAAGAGGGCAAAAGCCAGACTAACAAAGACCTTGAGTGCACAGGCTGGCAGTAACTGCTGGCACCCAGCCATGGGGGTTGTTTATCATTCTTGCCCACTGGTCCTTGCCAGACCAGTGGAGCCAGGTGCTTGACACCCCAGGGAATCCTCTCTACTGTCAGGCAGCCCCACCTGTACTGTTCCCAGCCTACCTACACCCCTAATGTCCAAGCCCAGCTACTGCTAGCTGGGGTCCTGTTGTAGGTTCTGACCCCGTTCCCCCTGGGGTGGCATGCAACCTCTTTGAGGTGACCCAGGCCTCAGGTCTCCAGAGTTGCAGGCATCAGGCCATTCAGGGCTTGTGTCCACCCACTTCCCCCCAGCTGTTGAGCAACACTTAGGCTAGTTTCTCAACTTTACCTTATCTGAGCAAGCAGGTGGGATGGGGGTGGCTGAAACTGCAACAGCCACCCCCAGGGTCCTGTGTGACACTGAGAATTCAGTGCAGAGTGACAACCAGGACTGTGAACAGACACCCAGGGATACACTGTCATAGATCAGTCATACTGGGAGGGGTCAGTCCTACTGGGAGGATAGGGGTAGAAGACCAGGGAGGCTGGCTGTCCCCAGAAGGACTTGGGGATGGGACTGTCTTTGAGCTTATCCCTGAAGATAGGGAGTTGGTAGGAGAGAGGAGGAAGGCTAGAGCTGAGGAACTACTTGAGGAAGGGCCAAGTCCTTATATCCTGGATGGGACCTTGGGTGTCCCAATCCCTACAAGGAGCACATACACAAGAAGCAGGAGGGAGGCTTTGGGAGCTAAGGGGCAGAAAGATTCAGTCTGAGGCTATTCCATCCCTTGCTTGGGATTGCCTGGCTTTGGACTGTAAGTAATCTAGTGTGTTCTGACTTCAGAGGTCTCCTCAAAGGAGTATGGCGAGAGGGCAAATCCCCTGCTGGGGGCTTGCCTACTCCAAGCATGAGCATCAGTATGATTTTACCGGTGACCTTTATGTAACCTCAGATAGCTTGTGTGTGGCAGACATGAGAACAGCTGTAGATGTGCTATTGTAGATGTGTACAGATGGGTACTCAGCTGTATACACTAGTATGAGCAAGGGACTTATCTGAGCAAGGTATGCTCCAGACTGCCCCCTGGTGACCATGCATACCCCCCCAAACACCTGCAGGCGATGTAGTGGACATTTACCAGCGGGAGTTCCTGGCGCTTCGAGACCGGTTACATGCGGCTGAGCAGGAGAGCCTTAAGCGCTCCAAGGAGCTCAACCTGGTGCTGGATGAGATAAAGAGGGCTGTGTCAGAGAGACAGGCGCTGCGAGATGGAGATGGCAATCGTACCTGGGGCCGCCTAACAGGTGAGCTGTGCAGAGGGCAGGACAAGGCACACAGGGACTCACAGATTGCAGGCCCTCTATCTGATAGCTCCTTTCTGACCCACCCAGAGGACCCCCGACTGAAGCCGTGGAATGCCTCACACAGGCACGTGCTGCACCTGCCCACTGTCTTCCACCACTTGCCACACCTACTGGCCAAGGAGAGCAGTCTGCAGCCAGCAGTGCGTGTGGGCCAGGGCCGCACAGGAGGTAGGGGTGTAGCCTAGGAGGGGTGAGAGGCCGGGCAGTGAGAAGTCCCTGGTGCCATGCCCAGTGTCATCTCTCTGCACCCCTACAGTGTCGGTTGTGATGGGCATCCCAAGCGTGCGGCGCGAGGTGCACTCATACCTGACAGACACGCTGCACTCTCTCATCTCTGAGCTGAGTCCACAGGAGAAGGAAGACTCGGTCATTGTGGTGCTGATCGCCGAGGCGAGTGGTCTAGGGCGTGGGGGTGGGGAAGGTATGGAGGGAAGACCCACGGTGCAAAATAACCAGAAAAAGAAATAAAAGCAGAACAACATCCTGGAGGGAAAAACTATCAGAAGTGCAGTTGTCAGTTTCATTCACAAAATTATCAAAACAGAAAGTTAAGAGGAAAGAAGCATTTTAGTGCCCCCTCGTGGAGATGCCTGTTATCTGGTCCCCTTCACCCTATTCCATGTCGGGCCCTTGTGCATCTCAAAGGGTCTGAGGTACCTGCAACCCCCAGACCTGGCCTTACTTGGCCTTCAGGACAGAAGGCTCATTTCCTCCACATGTGGGGACATCTGAAGTCTGCACCCCTGTCCCTCCTTCCTTCTTCCAGGCCATTAGGGGTGGCAACCAGGCTAAGAGAGTGCTTGATTTTCCCACAGACTGACTCTCAGTATACGTCAGCAGTGACAGAGAACATCAAGGCCTTGTGAGTACTGGCAACCTAAGAAAGCAGGTGAAGGGAAAGCTCTTGGCAGGGTGCTGGGCACACAGGAGCCTGCCTCCCCCACAAGATGGTGCCTTCTGTCTTTGGGGGAAGATGCTTCCCCTCTTGACTGAGAGAGGAGTGTGCAGAGGTGGCCAAGCCCCTCCAGAGCCTCAGTGCCTCAGTAGACTGTTGTGGTGGTATGGGATGGGAAGGAGGAGGGATGGCTGCCTGGTGAGCCCTAAGAAAGCCTTGGCTCAGAGCCCCCCTTATCCCTGGAGGCTGCACATCCACTGTTCTTTCCTGTCCCTCCCTCCAGGTTCCCCACGGAGATCCATTCTGGGCTCCTGGAGGTCATTTCCCCCTCCCCTCACTTCTACCCTGACTTCTCCCGCCTCCGAGAGTCCTTTGGGGACCCCAAGGAGAGAGTCAGGTACTTACCCCCTTCCCCTGCACCCCAGTGGCCCCAGCAATTTGTCCACCTCTGCTGAGACTCCTGCCTTTTAGTATCTGGGTCCAAAGCACTTGTTGTAGTGTGTCTGATGTTCCCTTGGAGGATTGCTGCATGGGGTAGGGGATGGGGGATGGGGGATAGGTCCCTCCCATTCAGCATGCCTTTATTTTATTTGTTTTTATGTGATGCTAAGGATCGAACCCAGTGCCTCATACATGCTAGACAAGTGCTCTGCCACTGAGCTGTAGCCTCAGCACCCCCATCCCACTCAGTGGCTTCTCTGGTAGTCATACTGGAAGTGAAGGAACTGAGACCCCTGCCCTCCAACCCACAGGTGGAGGACCAAACAGAACCTCGATTATTGTTTCCTCATGATGTATGCGCAGTCCAAAGGCATCTACTATGTGCAGGTCAGCCCTGAGACCCTGCTGTCCCCCTGCTCTATACTTGGATGGGCTTGAGTGCTTAACCCTGACCTGCTCATATCCCTTCCTGCTCTGGCTTTGAGGGACCCTGCCCTGCCCATGTCCATCCTGAGTCCCAAACTTCCATGCAGCTGGAGGACGACATCGTAGCCAAGCCCAACTACCTGAGTACCATGAAAAACTTCGCACTGCAGCAGCCCTCCGAGGACTGGATGATCCTGGAGTTCTCCCAGCTGGGCTTCATTGGTATGACAACCCTTACACAGTCCCACTGGCCTGACCACAGTCCTTCAGTCCTACCCACCCCTCTGCTATTAGCTCTCAGCCCCAGTACCATGCTGTCATGCATGTGAACCTTTGTCCAGATTGAGGTGTCCTGGAGTACCTGCTGTAGCCCCTCTGCATGGGGATGTCTGGGTCCACCATCCCTGTCTATCCCCTTATGCCCACACCTGCCAAAAACTGTTTCATGGATTTGCAGTGGAACTCTTCCAGTGGCCCCCACAGAAATTAAGAGGGTCAAGCAATACTATCCATTCTATACCTCTTATTCCCCACCTCTAACCCCACCTCCAGGAAAGATGTTCAAGTCACTGGACCTGAGCCTGATTGTGGAGTTCATTCTCATGTTCTACCGGGACAAGCCCATTGACTGGCTCCTGGACCACATTCTCTGGGTGAAGGTCTGCAACCCTGAGAAGGATGCGGTAAGCAGGGAGTACACAGAGTTGGGGGACAGGGGAAGCTGGGCATTCAGCCAACAGCATTTGACTATGTTCTCCACATGTCTGATCATGAGGATATGGCCCCACTGGCCAGGCCTGCCCTTGGAGTTGGGGCTGAGCTGAGCCCTAGGGTGTCACTTTCCATTTACAGAAGCATTGTGACCGGCAGAAGGCCAACCTTAGGATCCGCTTTAAGCCGTCCCTCTTCCAGCACGTGGGCACTCACTCCTCGCTGGCCGGCAAAATCCAGAAACTGAAGGTGAGGTATACCACATGGTATGAGGCAGGGACCGGGTTCATGGTGGGGCTCACACTCAACTCACTGTTCCTCTGTGCCACAGGACAAGGATTTTGGGAAGCAGGCCCTGCGGAAGGAGCATGTGAACCCGCCTGCTGAGGTGAGCACGAGCCTGAAGACATACCAGCATTTCACCCTGGAGAAGGCCTACCTGCGTGAGGATTTCTTCTGGGCGTTCACACCTGCCGCAGGGGATTTCATCCGCTTTCGCTTCTTCCAGCCATTACGCCTTGAGCGGTGCGTGTCAACAGCCACAGGGCCACATTGGGGGAGGGGGCAGGGTGCTGGCACAAATTTCTGTATCTGCATATGACCCTCTGTGACCACCCCCCAGCAAATTAACCTCACTGCTACCTAACCTCACCAAGCCTTAGTTTTTTTTATCTGCAAAGTGGGGCTCATAATGGTACTTTATTACCTTGTGAGGACTAGGTTAGGCAATGCCTCTAGGTGATGGGTAACACCCATCATCATTGTCCCAGGTTAAGGCCCTGGCTGCTTTTCATAGCCCATAGATTGCCTGTGATGGTATCCAGCCCCCCTAGCTCTGGGGCCCACCTACTTCATTCCTGGCCCAAGCTTGACCTTTTCTTTGTTGGGTCCTGGGCAGTGTGTCACACTTTGCAGCAGCTCACCCATCTGTCTGGCCATGGGCAGGTTCTTCTTCCGCAGTGGGAACATTGAGCACCCAGAAGACAAGCTCTTCAACACTTCTGTGGAGGTGCTGCCCTTTGATGTGAGTGTTCCAGGATGTGGGTAGGCACTGAGGCTTGACCCTCTCATGGCAACTACTCCAGCCCCTTGATTTGCCCCCAGAATCCCCAGTCAGAGAAGGAGGCCCTGCAGGAAGGCCGCTCAGCCACTCTTCGTTATCCTCGGAGCTCTGATGGCTACCTCCAGATAGGTAAGTAAAGGACAGTGTGGGGTTGGGGGCGCCTGGCTGGATTGAACAGACAGGCCCTATTTAGGCTGGGTGTTAGGTTTTGGCATGCTTACTTCTCATCACTGCCCTCCCCTAGGCTCCTTCTACAAGGGTGTGGCAGAAGGTGAGGTAGACCCTGCCTTTGGACCCCTGGAAGCACTGCGCCTGTCCATTCAGACTGATTCCCCAGTGTGGGTCATTCTGAGTGAGGTAAGCCAGGGCAAGGTGCAGGGAACAACCAGGGAGACCATGACAGAGCCCTGAGGCCCCACTGACCCTGTGCCCAACTCCTTCAGATCTTCCTGAAAAAGGCCGACTAAGCGGAGGGCTTCTGAGGGTGCTCTGTGGCCAGCCCTGAAGCCCATGTGTCCAAGGATGTTGTCGTTGCTGCCCCTGGAGGGCCAGGCACATTCATCCCACCCAGAGGGTTCTGTGCAAGGCCTGGGGTCCACTGCTGGCCCGGAGGCCCCAGGAGCTGGTGCTGCCCCTGCCCGCCGGGCCGCGGGAAGAGGCAGGCGGCCCCCACACTGTGCCTGAGGGCTGGCCCGCTGCCTGCCCGAACTGTTCGCACCCGGCCAGCTGGCTTGAGCCAGGCCATTTTAGAAGAGCTTTTTCTTGGGCGCCCACTGTCTCTGGCGCGAACACTGGAATGCATATACTACTTTATGTGCTGTGTTTTTTATTCTTGGATACATTTGATTTTTTCACGTAAGTTCACATATACTTCTATAAGAGTGTGACTTGTAATAAAGGGTTAATGAAGCGTGTGCCTCAAACACAAATGCTCTGAGTTCTGGCCAGGCATGTCCTGGTCCGCCTCTACCCTTGGGAAAACTCCACAGACCCCATAAACCTGCTTGTGGTCAGAGGAAGCCCTGGTACTAGGAGACCCCACTCTGTGTGAGTTACAAGGATGGACTTGATCTCTCAGGGCTAGGCCAAGGACCCAAACTCTCCTTCTGCTGACACATGTCCAGAGCTTCTGTGGCCACTGTTCAATAGGACCTTGCCCATTTCGAGGTAGGGTCCTGGGAATCTAGTCAGTAACTTGTGGATCATTAACTGAGAATTTAGGTCCAGGAACCCAAAGCTGCTCCCATCCTAGGAGTAATTCCCTCCTCAAGCATGCCCCTTTCCACACATTATTATAGGCTGGTATCCCCCTGCCCCAACTGCCTATGCATCTAGCCTTCCCTTGGTGCCTCAAGTTAAAGGTGTTCTCCATCCTCCTTATTCCCTTTCCTCCATGGTTCTCTGTCCTTATCCTTGTCTCCTGCTCATCTGGCTTCCCTGGTCCCACACACATACTAGGGTCTTCTTCCCTAAAATAAATGAGAGACTTCTGGCCAACCTCTGGGCACACACCTTTATGCTCTGCTGGCTAGGCTAAAAGTCACTTTTAGAAATGTTTTTCCTTTCCAGTGTCTGGGCCCTCAAGGCACCCTGATGTTTTCTTAAGAGAGCCTATCTTGACTTCACTTCTAGTCATGCCCACTACTCTACTGCTGTTGACATGGGAGACAGAGTGCTGATTAAAAAAGTGGTCCTTGCTCTCATTTGGGGAGAGACTGACCAGTTCTTGTTGTGAAGGCGGTGGCGGGAAGATGAGGAATAGGGGGCAGCCAAGGTCAGTGAGAGGGAAAGAAGGCCTGAGGGACACAGGTGAAAAGAGAGCTAAAAGAGGGGTCAGGGATTAAAACCCCTAGCAGAGGCGGCCCTAAGGACTGAGAGTAGGGCAGGGGAAGACTAGATCGAGCCCCGCCCCCGGGGCAAGCTCTTCCTCTGCGGCCCCGCCCACGCCTCCCAGCATCCCACTCTACTGCTACAGTCAAGGGCTGAATCCCTGCAGGCTTTACAGCCTCTGATGCGCGGCCCCCCACCCCCACTCCGACCCAGAGAATGCAGATGGGGCAGTCTCAGAAACTTTAATTAGGCACTGGGATGCGGGGGCGGGCAACCATCCTTTGCTTCTTGTCTCTCCGGCTCGTCCCCAAATTGGTCAACCCGCCTGTCCGTCTCAAGCCATCATCGCCAGCAGCTTCTGGAGCTGTCTGAGAAGCGCAGCTTGCAGTGTGGCCGGGAGGAAGTGGAAGAGTAGACCAAGCGCAGCCAGTGCCACTAGCAGCCAGAGCGCGCGAGCGCTCATGTACAGGGGGGCCAACCTACGGGTGGCGCTTAGCGGGTTCGGGCGGTGGCAGGAGGTGGCTTTGCCCCTCTCCGGCCCACGCACAGCAAGACCCGCCCACCCGCTCCGCTCCGGGTTAGGGCACCAGCCTGCAGCCACTGGGCCAACTATCCGCTAAGGAACCGGGCCATCAGAATCCCTCCCATGAGCGACCTTTCCCTAGAATAGCTTTACTGGGAGACCCGCCCGGGTTCTCACCTAAGCTGCGCGGAGCACGCGTAGCCTTGGAAGTAGCGGAGGCGCGCGAACAGGTAGACCAAGCCACACACAGCTGCCGCGCCTGCGAGAGCGGTAGGCGCGACGGGGTGAGCAAGCTGGTGCAGGTATCCCAAGGGACCCACTGTTGCGCCCCTCTCCTGCCCCCAGACCTTCGTGGAAAAAGATGCCAGCGACCCAGAGCGTTGCGAGGAACAGCGGGAAGTACTCGCTGCAGTTAACCCTATGGTGGGGATAGGGTGGGATGAGGATGCGGGTCTGGTTGGTCCTCCGACCCTAACCGGCCTCATTCTCGCTACCCTCTTTCGCGCCTTCCCTCCACTCCTCACTGGGCTCGGTAGACGCGCTCGAACTCCGGCGGACCGGTGGTGAGCGGCGGCGACACGCGGAAGGTCCTGCGGGCTGAGATCACCTGCAGAGAGAAGTAGGCTGGGAACAGAGAGGAAGCCAGGGTCAGGTCTGGACGCCCCGCAGACTTGTGGGGAGGGCTTCTGCAGTCTAACCTTTACTTTCCCTTCTCCATGCAGAACGACTCCCTTCCATGAGAACCTCCTATCAGACCCCTCTGCCGGCTGCGACAAGGATGCTTAATGGGGAGGGCAGGGCTGAAGCCATGGGCACAGAAAGGCTCTGTCCTGCCCCGTGAGTGGTGCAAGCTCTAGAACACCTGTTGGTGGGTGGAACCACATGAGACTTTGTTCCTCAGTTTTGATTTGCAAAACTTAGGCAAATGCCCAAACTGTACTCTCTAGGCATGGACTTCAGCTTTCTAGTCCCTGGACAGGAAGTGCCACCGGCAGAGGGGAAGGAGGAGATGGGGGCGGGGAAGCTGAGGTAAAATTAAACTATATCCCTCCAAATATAAGGCAGCATGCACCTAGTGACTAAGAGACCCACATACACTTAAATCAGCCAAAAAGGGCCCCCTGATGCTTCCTAGAGCTGGAGTCACTTGAACCTGTGTCCCAACGCCTTCAAACTGTGGCATAGGCTCCAGTCTCTTTCTGTGTTCGGACATTATGGACCCAACCCTAAATCTGTCAGATACCCTCTTCCCTGCTCCCAGATGGTTGCAGCTGGGACTCTTTCCCTGGGACACCTCCCAGGACCCTGGGGCAGGTGCAGAAGGTGGGCTGGCCATAAGGGGCCCTTCTTTCGGCTTAGGCCAGGTCCTGACCACACACACAGTCCTATCTCCCTGTGAGTTCCATGGCCCTAGTGACTTTGGTGCCAGGCCTTCTGCAGACATATCCAATTCCAAGTGCACAGTGGGTGCCAAGGGACAACGTGGATTATGGCGTTAAACCTGTGGCTACATGAGAAGAAATTGGGGACCCATCTTGCTTGAGTAGCTAGAGGTCAAGTTGACCTGCCTGTTCAATTCCTTCAGACTCCACCACAGCTGTGTCTTATCTTAGCCCTCGTGTTGTGGGGGCAGTGGTGTCCCCAGGCAGCAGGGATATCTGGCCCAAGAATATGTCTAGGGCCAGTTTGAGAAAAGCACCAAAGTCAGGCACCTTTCCAGGGGTTAGGGGAGCAGGTTTCAACCCTGTCCAGGTCTGCATGGTCCCAGTGTGGAAGGTGCCTTTGAAGGCAGGGCAAGGGAATGGGGCTTCCTGGGATGCCTAGAGAGGGACAATTGGAAAGGGCAGGGATCAACTGCTCTAAGTCCATGGCTTAGAATGAAGGGTATGGTCATGAATGGTCCCACCATTCATCTAGGTGCCCTCCCACCCCCAAGTCCTAGAGCTCCACAGTTGGATACCATACTTGGATCCTTTGAGAGCCCCTCCCTCCTCCAGGCTTCTTATGCTGGCTAAGAGGCCACCATCCCTAAGCCAGCACCTAGCATGCTTACCTCAGTTGTCCCTCAGCAGTCTTTTTCTTGCTGCTTGTCCCCCTTATTTGGCCACCCCTCTCAGCCTTGGTCCCTGCCCAGAGTTTTCACAGCTTTCCTTGCACAGACCCCCCCCCAAGGCTTACCCTTCCCTACCTTGTAAAAGTACATATGAGCCCCTCAACCAATCTCAGGCCCTAGGGCATGCAAGTCTCCAGCAATCCTGGAAAAACGTGGATGTTGGCAATAGGAACTTAGGCTGGAGGTAACCCTCTGCCCTTCACCCAGGTTTGGGTCCCCCACTACTTCCCCAGGGTTTGGAAGACAGAAGACAGGTTGCATGGGTCTGAGGCCTACCCATTCCCAGATAGGAGCCATCTTACCTTGCTGCAGGACTCCCAGGAGGGTGACAGTGGCCAGAAGAGCTATCTCATCCTTCATGGTGACAGTAGTGAAAGGGCTAGCTGCAGAGTTCTTATCAGCCAGTCTGCTGCTCAGAGGCTGGCTCCAGAGAGGAAGAGCAGCTCAGCACGCACTCCACCCATTCTCAGTGGAGGGGGATGCATATCTGGGGCGTGACCACAGAGGCAGAGAGCCAAGGCTGGCTGGGAGGGCGGAAGCTAGGGCTGGGGAGAGTCTGGCCACTTCCCCAGTTGTTCCTGCCCCTTCCATGACTAGTTCTGTGCTGATAAAGCCCAAGCTGTCCACCCAGGCCTGCTCCAGTCCTGGGTATGTTCATTTGTTGTGTTCCTCCCCAGTGTTTTCCTTGCTCTGCACCCAATAGTAGGTTCCAGATGGCCCTTCAGACTTCCTCTTTATCCCAAGTCCTGTTGTAGGCTCCAGGCTCACAGGGTCCCAGCCCTGACTCCTCCACCCATCTATACACACACTTCCCTATTTCCCTGCCCCTAACCAGGGCTGTTCAGTAGTGTACAACCATCAACAACAATGACTCCAACCTTCCCAGCTCCCCCTGGCCTCATAATGAAATCCAAGTGCCCCCAGTCACATGGGCCTACCCACATTCTTGCTCCTTCCAGGCAATGTCATGCCTGCCATCCTCATAGCCTCTACACACCAGGGGCCTCCTGCCTTGGAGGTAATTCCTGTCCCAAGGCCTCCTGGCTGGAAGAGTGGGTCTTCTCACTTGGGGAGGTCTCTGACTCCAAGCAGTCACCTGGCTTTTTCTGCCCAGCATAGCAGTTAGCTCAGGGCAACAGTCCTCCATTTGCTGAGGCCCCAATTCCCTCCTTGCTCCAGTCCTGTGGTCTGGACAGAATTGACTCTTTCCCCTCCCAGGCCTGTGGAATGGACATGTAAGCCAAAATTGTAAACCAGCTGGGTGAGGTGCTGCATACCTGTAATCCCAGCTGCTTGGGAGGCTGAGGCAAGAGGATTGCAAATTCAAAGCCAGGCTCAACAACTTAGCCAGACCCTGTCTCAAAATAAAATGTAGAAAGGGCTGGGGATGTGGCTCAGAGGTTAAGTGCCCCTGGGTTCAATTTCTGGTACCAAAAAACAACTTTATGAACCAAGGCTGACTCAAGATGGTGAGATGTGGTTCTGGAAACTTCATTAGCAATTTGGGAAAGGAAGCTTAGAGTTGGAAAGGAGACTGCCACCAGCAAGCATGGGCTGTGCTGTGGGAAAGGAGGGGACAGAATGACTGCTACTTCACCTGGTCCTGAGCTACCAAAATGCCTTCTCCTTCTACATGCACACACTGGCTGGTCACACCAGGGGAGTTGCAACATGTCTGGGTCATGTGACCTTGGAAGCTCCACCCTTGTCACACAAGTAGCCTCCTTCCTTGTTGCCACCAAGCCCTGATTCCAGCCCCAGAGCTTTGTGCCTGATGGGTGCCCCCAGAATCCCTTTCTCCCTCTCCTCACCTGGCCAATAGCCAGTGCCCTTTGCTCATAATCACCCCCAGGAAAACAGATGATCCCCAGCTGGACAGATGTCCAGGTAGGGCCCAGCGTCCCAGTCCTCTTTGTCCTCACCTCCTTCACTCTGAGTTTGCTCAGTCTCAGGACCCTGCTGAGGCTGGGCATGTTCAGGATGACAGGAAGAGCCAGCCCAAGGTCCTCCAGGCACTGGCCACCCACCCTCCATCCTCCTGTCCAACCCTGGAGACACCAGGACTATGAAAGAGAAGAGAAAGCTCCTCCCTGAGGTCCTACAGAATGTGCCCTTTGTAACTTTAGCCCCCACATAGCCATGAGAAACCTTATGGATGCCAAGCTAATGATGGACCTCTGGGACCTAGAAAGGCCCTGCTGGTATTCAACCATGAGGTTGAAAAGGAATCACAATTCAAGTACAGTAGACCAGTAGCAGCAGTACACAACTTAGACCCTCATCTTTAAAGTACAAATAAATAAATATGTAAACACAGAAACTATGTTATACTTACAAAAAGTTGAAAAAATAATACAGTCTCATATACTCTTCACTCATCTTCCCCTAATGTTAACATATATAGTATAAGTATATAAAAGAATGTAAACCAAGAGATTTAACATTGATATCCTCAAGCCATTTTACAGATCTTATCTAAGCTTCAATAACTGTCCCATTGAAATAGTACAAAAAATTCAAAAACATTATTCAAATTTGTGTGAGACACAAAAGACCACAGATTCTATTTACACGAAATGGTCAGGAAAGGCAACTCTGTAAAGTCATAAAACAGATCAGTGGTTGCCTGCAGCTGGGAGCATGAGGGATCTTATTGGGATAATGAAAATGTTCTAAAACTGACTTGTGGTGGTGTTTGCACAAGTTGGTAAATTTACTAAAAATTATTGAATTGTATGTTTAAAATAGGTGAATTTTATGGTATATAAATAATGCCTCAATAAAGATGTTTTTAAAAATGTCCAAACAAGGGCTGGTATATAGTTTAGTTGGTAGAATGCTTGCCTGGCATATACAAAGCCCTGGATTCAATTCCCAGCGCCACAAAAAAAATTTTAAAAATTCAAATAATGTTTATATAGTTTTTACCCATATTCCTCAAATGTTGACACTTTTTTTCCTTGCAGTGCTGGGGATTGATCCCAGGGCCTCTTGCATGCTAGAGGAGTGTTCTACCACTGAACTATACCCCTCACCCTTTCCCATCTTATAGCAAATAAAATGATCAAAACCAGTAAATTAACATTGATATAAGACTATTAACTAATCTAAAGACTATTAACTTTTCATTACTATAACAAAATACCTGAGGCAGACTACTTTGTAGATAAAAGAAGTTTATTTAGCTCACAGTTTTGGAGGCTGAAGTCCAAATGGCATGGTGCAAACTTCGCTGAAGGTCATTCTTGGCTGTGTCACATCACAGCAGGAGTGTAGGTATGTCTCTGGATGTGTCTGGTCTCTCTTCCTTTCCTTATTAAATTAACCTGGATTAAATCATGGGGGTTCCACTCTAATGAACTAATCTAACCTATTCATTTCCCCCAGATCTCACCCCTAGACACTATAATCCAATTAATTTCTACCCTGTTCATACCATATTAACATGGGATTTTGGGAATTCAGTTCCTGCAAGAGTTTGTTGGGGAGGACAAACTTTATTCAAACCATAGCCACAGACCTTATTCAAACTTCAACAGTTGGAGAAGATTCAAGATGGCAGACTAGAGGGAGGCTGCATTCCTTGTTGCTCTGTGACTTGGGATTCAAGCAGAAGAGGTACTGTTTTTCTGGGAGGCAGTGGTAGCTGCCCACCAATCCCATGCAGTTTACCCCCTCTGCCAGCATATCGCCCATTGATCACTTGCTTACCACCACCTGTCATCTGTTGTTTTGCCCATTTGCCTGCCTTTTGTCTGCCCATCACCTGCCTTTCACCTACCCATCATCCACCGCTCGTCCACCTGCTGATCATCTGCTGTTAGCTGCAGACCACCATTGGATCACCTGCTGCCTGCCATTGCCTGGAAGTTCATAATCACAGTACCCACAGGTTTGGTTACACACAGCCACCACCATCTTGGGACACTGACCAGGACCTGCAGGTTTGCCACCTCCACCACTGCCATCTCAGGGCACAGCCACCTTGGTCTGGGAACACAGGCCAGGTCCTGGAGATATATTGGGGTTCCTGCAGGTCTGGTTGCATTTAAAGTCTTTCTGCTC
>JAJEJO010028645.1:0-11212 GCA_020662805.1 Glaucomys volans
CAGGAGCCTCGCCTCGGCATGCCTCTTACCTTGGACCTCACACAGCATGACACAGGCAAACTAGGCTGCGAGTTAGAAGCCAGAGAGGGAAGGCCCTGAGCACAGGCAGCAGATAGAGTTGGCAGCAGGTGGGACAGGGGACGCAGGCAGCTGGTACCATGTCGGGTGCCACTGCTGTGACCCTGGTGGCCCTGTGATGAGACCATTAGCAAGTCTTGAGGAACAAGAAGAGCACATTTACCTCCTAGTTTCTAAGGTTACCTTAGAAGTGGTCATTTACTTAACATGGGTGTCATTTGATGTGAATGGAACTTTAAATGTATTTTTTTCTGTAGTTAGTGGTTAGATGAGATGCTTTCTATATTCTCAGGATTTTTATTTTAAAGTTTGTTACAGTTCTATACAAAGAATCTACCCTGACAGGAAAATCAGTATTTTTTTGCTGGAAAAAATTCATATGAAATTTAAATATTTTTAGAATTCATCTTCCTTTTAAAGCTAAACAGGGTGTCTAAAATCTTTGAACCAATAAAGAGATATTGAATGTTCTTTGATTTCAGTTTCAGATCGACGTGGCTCAGGTAAACCTCGACCAAAGAGTGAAGGTTTTGAGCTCTATAATAATTCAGCTCAAAATGGGTCGCCAGAAAGTCCTCAGCTGCCCTGGGCAGAGTACAGTGAACCAAAGAAATTGCCAGATGACAGACTGATGAAAAACAGAGCTGATCATCGCTCTAGCCCCAACGTGGCAAGTAAGAGGGTCCTTCTGCTTCCTCCGCACCTCCGTGGTCACAGTCAGCAGTGGGGGACACAGTGCTTTGTTACTATTAAGGAGTCATTACCTGCATATGTTGGCTGACTAGGACAGTTTCCATACGGGTATCATGAGGTACATTCTTAACATTCTGTTCTTGTAGCAGAAGTAAAAGCCCAGTTGACGCTCTGGGCAAAATGTGTTGGTAATGTCTTTGACCCAAGTTGACAAATTACCAATAAAAGCTAAGATGGTTTTTACATTTTCAAGAGGTTGTTAACAGGAGGAGAAATTATAGGAGGAAACAGCAAACCACAAGATTCTCAAAGCCTGGTGTGCTCACTATCTAGCCCCATCCCTGGTCTTGGAGAAAGCTCTGGGCTGGGACAGCAGGAGGTCTGCAGGCTGGGGAACCCAGCTTCTCCCGCGCCACACGTTCGTCTCTGTGCTGGACCCCTCACTGGCAGTGCAGTGGTGTGCGCGACGCCCTCGCTGCCTTTAATGGGACATTCTCACATGCTGCTCTGGTTGGTTTATTTACTATGAAACATTTCCCTGTTTCCAACAGATCAGCCGCCTAGTCCTGGAGGGAAGAGCCCATACTCCTCTGGAACAACAGCCAAGATCACGTCTGTCTCCACGGGGAACCTCTGCGCTGAGGTCTGAGTGACGTGCCGCGGCGCTCACTGCTTTGTAGCCTTAGGTTTCCCCTTGGAGTATGCGAGTGTTCTAAAGCAGTTCTCACTCAGCAAATTGACATTGATGGGTAGTCTCGGGATTATAGCATTTAATCTTTTGAGTTTTAGTAACTGGTCAGGTAAATGATTTTTAAATTAAATCTGGGCAAAATAAAATGTGTTTTATTATTCATAACATGAGATCAAACACTTAATTTTTAACACAGTATTAAACATACATAGGGTTTCTTATATCCTAAAACAGGTCACTGGAAATGAAATTAATCTGTTTTAAAATTGCAAATGCCTCATTATTTCTTGTTCTTCATATTCTGCAGGAGCAGAGCCCTCCACCCAGACCTGAAGCCTACCCCATCCCCACTCAGACATACCCCAGAGAGTATTTCACCTTCCCAGCCTCCAGATCCCAGGACCGCATGGGTCCTCCTCAGACCCAGTGGCCAGACCATGAGGAGAAGCCCCACGTGCATGCAGACAGCAGCCACTCCATTCAGGTTAGGAGAAGCGGCTCCACAGACCTCTGTACCTGCAAAGGAACGAGACGGGCCAGAGGGACAGGGTGACGAGGGATTTCTGAGGCATAGTTGGAATTTTCTCTAGAATAGTGAGGTTGCCCCTTTTTTGTTTCTTTTATGGTTTTGTGGTGAAGTCCGAGGGAAAGGGAGCAGGATAGAATTGGGGGTACAGTGAGAGCAGGGCTTCTGTGTTCTGTGTCTGTGCAGGGGGGCCCTCGTGCAGAAGGCCTTGGGCTTCTGGGGCACAGGGCTCCGTGAGGCAGGCTGGAGCAGTGAAAACCGGGATGTGGTTCACACTTTGTTCTGTCCCTGCCCTGGGAGCTCGTCATCCACCTGTAAAGTAAGGCAGGTAGTCACAGCATCGTCTGTGTGCTGAGCTGGTAGGTCCCGCTGAGTGCCGGCCTGTGAGGGCTTGGTGAGTGAAACCCTGTGGTCCCTGGATTCCATCCTGGCTGCCTGCTTGGGGAACAGTTCAGGCAGAGGAGAGAAGTGTGCAGGCGTATCACTGAGCAGGAACCAGGGTGGGCTGTGGCAGGCAGCATGGTTTGGGACTGTGGAGGAGATGAAGGAGGTCAGAAGGGCCCTGTGAGGCACCTGAGCAGCTTGGACTGTGTCTGCATCTGTGGAGAAGGAGAGGCAGCCCATGTGGCAGTCTGGAAAGAGCACCAGCAGACATGACCGAGAGGAGGGGTGGAGTGTGCGCTCCAGTTAGGCAGTCGAGGGTAGCTCTTGAGTGCCTGCAGAGAGCACTCTTCCTTCAGATGTCAGAGCACACTCGATCCTTGAGGTGGGTTTGGGGTGAGTCTGGAAGGGTGAGAGAAGCAGCAGACAGAGGAGGATGCTGCACTCCCAGGGGACAGTGCACACAGGACAGCTAGTACCATTTTCTGGGGGCAGAAGTGGCCCTCTGGCCCATCCTGCCTTTTCCTAATGACCTGCAGCAGCCTGGTCCTGTGAGGGTTGGATGTCCTTCCTTGCCCCTGCCTGGATGCCTTGCCAGACCCCAGGTGCAGAGTCACCGACGCTGCTGCGGTTCCACAGATGCCCCGTGATTTAACACTTCATGTAGTGTGCAGATCATGTGCCCTGGGGATGAAGAAGCTCTTTCTGTTTGCAAAGCAAAGCTGTAGCTACATGTTGGAAGTCAACGTTCCATTTTTCCATATGCTATTGGAAAGTGATACTCTCATCTTTTTTGTTTTTGGATTGTGTGTTCATTTCTCTTTTCTTTCATGCACACATAAAATCTCATGACCATCAGATATATACCACTGCCTTTTTTACACTTCCAGGTTGGGAATGGATACATTTCAGATGAATGGGACTTGGCCACAGATACATCTCTGTCAAAGAGCTTGTAAAGCTAGTCTTAAGCTTTAGGATTCAATGGCTAAAATAATTCCTCTTCATGAGGATTAGAATTCTTGTTAAAGAGAGCTCGCTGCACCCACTTTCTCGGGAGCCCACTGTGGGGCTCATCCTACCTCAAGGCTGTGGTGAAGCCCTTGTGCACTGTCCTTGGAGCACAAGGAGCGACGGGCCTAAGTGTTCCTGCTTTTCTTTCCTGGGCATTTCACTGCAGTCCTTGACCAGTGAGCCACAGGGTGGCCCCAGCCTCCAATCCATACCCTCGTTTAGTAGCTTTTGTAGTCTGTCTTCTCCACAAATGTGAAATGTCTGTGAATTTGGGGTGATTTTTTTCTGGTGAATGGCTGCAAGGTAATCGTTCTTTTTCTTTTCCCAGCGTGTTGCTCGTTCCCAAGAAGAGCTTCGGGAAGAGAAAGCTTACCAGCTTGAGCGGCACCAAGTGGAGGCGGTTATGGATCGGAAGTCTGATAGCGACTTGTGGATAAATCAGAGCTCCTCAGTGGAATCCAGCACCTCCAGCCAAGAGCACCTGAACCATTCCTCCAAGTCAGTCACCCCCGCTTCCACGCTGACCAAAAGTGGCCCTGGCCGTTGGAAAACCCCAGCAGCAGTGCTGCCCACCCCAGTGGCCATCTCCCAGCCCATCAGAACAGAGCTGCCGCCACCTCCGCCTCCACCTCCTGTCCACTATGCTGGAGACTTTGACGGGATTCCAATGGATTTGCCTCTCCCACCCCCTCCAGCCAACCAGGTGGTTCCACAGTCTGCTCAGGCAGCTGCTGAACGGAAGAAGAGGGAGGAGCACCAGAGGTGGTATGAGAAGGAGAAGGCTCGCCTGGAGGAGGAGCGTGAGAGGAAGCGCAGGGAGCAGGAGAGGAAACTGGGCCAGATGCGCACGCCACCCCTGCACCCCGCTCCCTTCCCTCCCCTGGCCACAGCACAGGCGAAGCCCGAGAAGCCATCCACACTCCAGAGGCCCCAGGAAACGGTCATTCGGGAGCTGCAGCCCCAGCAGCAGCCCCGTACCATCGAGCGCAGAGACTTGCAGTATATCACCATCAGCAAAGAGGAGCTGTCCTCTGGGGATAGCCTCTCTCCAGACCCTTGGAAGCGGGATGCCAGGGAGAAGCTGGAGAAGCAGCAGCAGATGCACATTGTGGATATGCTGAGCAAGGAGATCCACGAGCTGCAGAGCAAAGCAGACCGCACTGCCGAAGAAAGCGACCGACTGCGGAAGCTCATGCTGGAGTGGCAGTTCCAGAAGAGACTCCAGGAGTCCAAGCAGAAGGATGAGGACGATGAAGAGGAGGAAGATGACGACGTGGACACCATGCTGATCATGCAGCGCCTGGAGGCTGAGCGGAGAGCCAGGGTAAAGGGCAGAGCACCTCGGTCGTGCATATCTGTGCTCCCTGCTGCAGCTGCCCTGCGTGTCCTGGAGGCAGCCAGCCCTGGGGCAGGAAGGAGCAGAGAGGGCTTAAGCTCAGCACGCTTGCTGTAGGAGGAGGCTCGGCCCTTGTCCCACAGAAGTGAGCCAGGCCATGGTGCTAGAATTTTTTGGTCCTTGTGCTTTGACAAGAATTTAAGATAATTCCAGTGGATCTTTATTGTCTGAATTAGCAGCCTCATAATTAGCTTTTTCATTAACACTTCAGTTGAGATAGCAGGTGTTTGTTAATGACCACTAATAATCTTGTTCGGGGGTTGGCAAAGCTTTCCTTAAAGGGCTAGGCAGTAAGCACGTGGCTTGGCCTCGTAGACTCTGCTGTGAGGCAGAGGGCGCGACTGTGCTGACAGAGCTGCACCCAGGCTTGGGTCAGCTCACACTCCCTTCCTGACCGTGAGCAAGGAGCGTGGAAGTGTTGAATCATTGCCAGAAACGGTCTTCGTAGTAATTATACCATCGATGAAGCAGGTGTTTATTAGATTAATAAATAGCTTCACTTATTAAGGTATAAAGATATTGAGAGCTTTTGGTCTCATTCACATGTCTCCATAATTTGGAAATTACCTTTTGTTTCAAATAAAAATTTAAAACCAAAATTTATCTTAATGCAGTTACTTACTAAAATGCCAAATTTTAGATGAAAGATTCTTTGTCGCTCCATCCAGAGTGGCATGTTCTAATTTGGCTTTGAACATGAACTTGTGGAGAGGGCTGTTGTGGAGGTCCTGTTGGTGGTCTCAGTGCTCCTTTCCATCTGCACAGTGCAGTGTTGGGAGAAGACGGCCACAGCCACAGCATGTGCTCATGCCCTATGTTGCTTCTGATTTCAGCACTTGCTTAATGCAGTGACTTGAGGGGCTGAAGCAGAACTGATGGTCGGTCAGCCCGTGGTTCCTCCCACCTCAGGACGGAGTTGACCCTTAGATAGTACTCGTGAGTGTGGGGAGCCCAGCCCTGGGGTCCTTTGCAGTTTGCTCACACACTTGCTTCTTAATATACAAGTGTATATCTCAGCCAAAAATATTCATAACTTTGCCCAAAATTGATCCTGAATCCCTTTTAGACACTTAAATGAGACCAAATGTGATTTTCCTGATGACACTGTTTCACTTACTAGGTCATCAGCAATAAAACTCTCTTAAGAATGGCAGTGTTTCCCATAAGAAGTGCTTTCTTTGAAAGAGCCGGTTTGATAATAGCCAAACTTCTGCATGGGTCCAGCTCATGGGAATGCTTGAAGCTTTTCTGGCCAGCTGTGGTGTGCCCACTCCACGCTGGCCAGGAGACAGGCCGTTGCTCAGGGAGGCACGGTTTGGCCTTGACTGCCTGGTGTCAGGTGCAGGGAAAGCCCCTCTCTGCCTGTAGTGCAGACGGTGCTCCCGGCCCCGAGCAGGAGGGGAGCACTCGGCCACTCCTGCCCTCCCCAGCCGCCGGGGGCGCAACCGCAGCCTAGCGTCAGGTAGGGTTCTTTTCTGTGAGGATGAAATTTTTATTGAAGGTCTGTCAGTTTCCCAAATGGTTAAAACACTGACTGTTTCAAAGCCTTTTAGTATGGATTATATTTGGAAAGCTTTTTATAAGAATTTAATAAAAAGTATTCTTTCTCCATTAATTACATTAAGGTTACTATCTTAGTGTCCAAATAAGAGACCAAAGGAAATTTTGCTTTTTTTGGTTTCTGTGTATCTTAATGCTGAAGCCCACATACGTGATACCATGTGGACATTGTCCTACTTCTGAAAGTGAGAAGTTAGCCGACAGTTCTTCAGCTTTCTCCTCGGGTTGTCCAAAAACGTGAAGCATGATAGCAACAAAGTATGCCGATGGCAGAATTCAGGTCTGAGTCTAACTTTTTTTTTCACGCTTCATCTTTCTTTTTTTCCCTCCTCTGTTGCCTGCAGCAGACTGCTGTGCCAGCAATCTCTGTTCTAGATTTGGTATGTTCCTGTTTCTTTCCTTCAGTGCTTCTCCTGTCCCGATTTCCTTCCTCCTCTGGTGGTGGCTGTTCTATGTCCTCAGTAGATGAGCTCTGCCCAGCGTCTCCTAGCCTGGGAGACTGGCCCTGTGACTCTCTAGAAGCATGCTTTTGAATGTTACTAGATTTAGTTACTTTCTGCTTTTCTCTGTTTATTTTAAGTGTTACTGTTTGTTTATGGTTTTGATCTTTCCTCAGTTTTAGTTATAATTTGATTCTGTGTATTCTTATGTAGTCGTAAGTATACGAGCAGACCAACCAGTCTGCAATGAGTAATCTATTTCATTGTTACAGTGATAGTAGAGTTTACATGTTCAGTTGTTATAAGCTCAGTTGAAATGGTATTCATTTGCCACTTTCAAGATGTGACAGATGTCACCATCTATTTGCAGGGTGAGATAGAGGCCCAGTAGACATTATTTATGTTTTCTTCACTAATACTGCATGGATCTTAGCTTATCAGCTGTACAGACTTGTGGTCACGTTCTGCTCCGCTGTGAGTCCAACATGTTTGCCAGTTTGGGGAGAGTTTTGGTTGAGGAGTTACTGCTTTTCATGCTCAAGTGGCATGTATGTCACCTGCTAGACCATCACGATCTGACTGATGTGAACTTACTGACTTGAAGTCATTTTGTTCTGGGTCAACTTCTGGGAAACATGGAGGCAGCCCCAGGCAGCAGTGAGCAGTTGTCAATCTAGGTTTGCCTTCGATGATGTTTCACCAGTCCCCTCTCTAGCACGGGAGCAGTGCTACCCAGAGAAAAGCTTCCTTAAGACATCTCTCCTCCCTGGTGATCAGAAGACATATTTTATGAGCTCTGCATCTTTCTTTTGTTTGTTTTACGTAAAGAAATGTACTGAAAAAATGTACATCCCCCCACACTTTGTGTGGGAGGTATCCACAGATGTAACTGGGAACAGTGGATCAGGTGTAGAGCGTTCAACGTGTCTGTCAGCATCCACCACGTGGAGGCCCAGGCCCTCTGCTGTGAGAAGCTGGCTCTGCCCCTAAGAGCCTTGGAGCATATGGCAGATGGCAGATGAGCGGCAGTGCCTCAGAATAATGGTCATGCTCAGAGTTTTATTTCAAAGAAGTAGCTCTGAGCATCTAAGAGGATACGTATTTTGAGTATTAATATTCACCTTAACCACATGCATTTCAGAGCGTTTCTGGGCTCAGCACCCTGGTAAATATTAATGTTGCTGTCAGGCTTGGCAGGTTGCCCCAGAAGCCTCCTGAGGGTTAGTGGGCTGTGGCAAGCATGTGGTCTTTGGGGAGCAGCCTAAATGTGTCCTGGCACGTCCCAGATGAGGGAGGCAGGTCTGCTCCTGGTGAGGGCAGCAGTGTTCCTGCAGTGGGAGGCTGGTTCCCGCTATTCCGGGTCCCTCAGTAACCCCTGCCACCTCAGGCTGTGCGGTGCCAGTGTCACCCTTTCCGTCTCTAGTCCCGCCCTTACAGTGAAAACCTAAGACCCTCTTGCCTCTGCCTTCTCGCACAGAGTTCAGAACTGAGCCCCACCCCATGCATCCAGGCAGCCACTCCGGCTCCACCTTCTCTCTTCCAGCGAAGGTTTAGTTACTGGCTTGGGAACCCTTGCCGTCTCCAAGGCCCCTTTCTCTCCATTCAGGGACCGTTGGCCTCTACTCCTTAGTACCCAACCGCCTCGCCCCTAAGCCTGAGCTGCCGTCCCTGCCTGCCTGGCCATGGGGAGAGTGTGGCTCACTCTGTTCTGCCCCTGCCTCTTCAGGGACCTCTAGACATGGCAGCTGTAGCAGCCTCAGGAGCCCCCGTATCTCCTGAGTGAGTCTCCCCACTGCCCGCACCAGAACACATTCTGGTCCTCCCTGCAGGCTGTGTGGCTCCATGTCCTCCTCAGTGCCCAAGCGCCTGTCTGCCCACTCCCTTGTGATGCCCCTCAGCATGTCTGCCAGCTCCTGACTGAGGGCTTCCTTGCCTCCCTGGGTTGCCCTGACCATCTGCCTCCCGCCTTGACATCCCGTGGGCTCACTGCCCAGCGCTGAGACCGTTCCCTCCTCCCCCACTCCTGATCGCCCTTCCTGCTGGCTGCTTGTGTGCCGAGCACTGCGTCCTGCATCCCTAAACTCTGCTCGGCACGTGTGTGTTTGCCCCTTTTGGGTGGCATGCACCCCCATGGCAGCAGTGACGGGTATTTGTTCATTTCTGGAGCAGTTCCAGAATGTGGGTGGCAAGTGGGGTGTAGCTCTGGGGCCAGATCCCCAAACTCCAAGGGGTGTGGCCCTCCTGACTGGAGAGGGAGAGGCTGGGAGGCCCTCCCATCTTGATCACTAGGGTGGTGTCCCCATGGTATCCAGCCCGCGGTGCAGCAGAGCTCTGCCTGCAGGGCCCTCCCTTAACTCTGATGGGCAGATTTGGCTCCAGGAGACTTGGGCATGTCTGGACTTGTCCTGCCTGTGGAGCCCATCCAGGTGGGGCCTGGGGCAGGTGGCCCTGGGCCCTTGGCAGCCCGCAGGCAGAGGTCCTTGGGGCAGCTTGCCAGTCCTCCCGCCCAGGACAGTGTGCGTACAGAAGCTCTGCCATTTTGCTCTAGGTGGCCGAGTAATCGCTTCTCCTTTTCTTATAACAAACCCACCACGTGGGTGAGTGAGAGCCTGGCCTGCGCCACAGGCTGAAGCTTCTGGTGCCTCCTTGTCCTGGACAGTGCTGGCCGGCCACTCTCTCCTAGACATTCCTGGGGCCTGACTGGCACCAGTGGCCATCTCAGCCTTGCCTTTTACCACAAGTCAGTGGTCATCTGCTGACTAGATCATGTGAGACCCACCACAGTGTTCCTCCTCCTTGGCCGAGATGCTTTCCAATTTTAGCAACTCTTCTGAGCACCTCAAGGAAAAATCCCAGCTGGCCCTCCGGGCCCACACCACTCTCTGGCCTGGCTTCTCTGTGGCAGTAGGCATTGGGCACAGCCCTCTGAGCATCCCAGGAATGGAGGGATTAGATCAAAAGCCTTACTAGGGAAGTGACCTTCAGAGAGGCCTGTGCACCATCCGTGCTGGAGCACCCTGGACAAGGATGGGCCCTGCCCAGGATGGACAGTGGCTCCCCAAGGAAGGCAGTGTTACTGAAGAAATCAGGAGGAGAAACGTGTTCGTGTCACAGCCAGTGGGTGTGTGTTATGGAGGAAACAGAGCTCACCTGCAGGTGCAAGACCAGAGCTGGCCCGAAGGAGCGCCGGGTGCGTGTCTGGGTACCAAGAGCCTTCCTGCCTGCTCGGGTCACTCTGCTTTGCCTCTGTCACTGACACAGTGCAGCAGCTGAGCCCTGGCCTTACAGTTACCTTTAGGGAAAGGTGGTAGCAGCAAGTGGGCCATGCTGAGGCAGGGACACCTGGGGCCATTTCCCAAGGAGGACTGTGACCATGGCCCTGGGGGAGCCTGCTCTGTGATAAGCAGCTGTTGCATTACACAGCTGGGCTGTGATCCCAGGCCCCAGAGAACCAATGCTGGTTGTAACGAGTTATCTCATCGCAGGTGTTCTTCATTTTTTTGGCTTTAAATTTTTTTTTCGGGGGCAGGGGTCACTTCCAGTGGAAAGTAGTGTAAGCAGGAAAGGTCTATAGAGGAAGAAGGGTTCTTAAGGGCTTTAACAAGAGTTCAATTTGTTTAGTGAAAATGTCAAAAAAGCCCAGGTATCGTGACCTCACTTCATTTGGATACTGAGCACTGCTGTCTGCCGTAGGGACTCCTATAGTAAATAAGGTAGAAGTGCATGTGTTTTGTGGCATGAAATTGTGTACATACAGGTTTCAGTCTGCACTTTTTAAAACTCAAAAGTACTCACGTGGGTGTGTGGACTGCAGCAGTAGGGCCTGCCCCCCTTGCCCGCTGGGTCCTGATCCAGAGCGTGTCTACCCCAGCCTGTTCATTCTCTGCAGACAGCCAAGAGCTCAGCTCTCCTGACTGAAAGTTCACTGTCACTTCAGGCAGCTTGTCACTGGATTGCAGAGCGGTCCGACTTGTAATTTACATTCTGATGCCCTTCAGCTGTTAACAAACATAAATTTATGTACAGCTCGACGTGGTTTTAGGAGCTATTGTTCTAATTAAATCAATAGATTCTCTTTTCCCATTAATGCTCTGGAGGGGGCAGAAGGGGAAATAGATAAACATATTTTTGGAAAACTAAGCAATTCTTTGAAAATGAAAATACATGAATTAGCCAAATAGTAGAAAGAAAATTCTTAATTATATAGCACTAGTTAATTTGTCTTACTTTAAAATTAGTAACTAATGAGCTGATCACAAGGAAAAGGCCCCTTACTTGCTGCCCACCATCCTGATTTAAAGAAATAGAGCTTTCCTAGAGAAGATGCTGTTCATAGATTTATTTGTAAGGCAGACTGGTGCTCGTGGGGTCCTGCTATTCCGCCGCCTGCAGCGACACTCCTGCAGGTCTGTAAGAGCTGATGGGCTGCCTCG
>JAJEJO010028679.1:0-13965 GCA_020662805.1 Glaucomys volans
AGTTTGTTAGGTTTAACTTTGGTAAAAATTGATTTCAATAGATCCAACTTCCAAATCTAAAATAAGACCAAAAAGAAAAAAGAAAAAGTTCCTGGAGCTTAAATTAGCTAAATAGTTATTTTTTATCTCCCCCTCAGTTTTTATCTCCCCTATACTATAGCTCATGCGCCAGATATTAAGTGGTAACAGCTTGAGAATTCAAATAATCCTAACTACTCATAAACAAGGGAGCAATGCCAAATCTATACTACGCACTCTATGTCTACACAATGGTTTTCTTTCCATAACAAAGAACAGCAAGTCATTGATTACTAGCATCAAAGTCCAAATATAAATTAAAATTTAGACAAAATCATCTGGTTTGGCTCCTGTCATGCCTCACGACTCCTAAGTTTCCAATCCCCCATTTCAAAGTGCATTACAACACTTTCCTCCTGGAAATAGAATAGAAATCTGTGCAGCCTTCCAAGGTAATTTTTGAAGACAACTTGTCAATCAAATGGACTGAATGTCTATAATATGCAAAATATTCAGAAGATATCAAAACAAAAGCTTCCTCACATTGTATGAACGTCATACAAATTGTGCAGGCCTGTCAAATGTCACTATGCCAGGACTTGAAAACATCAACAATGACTGCATCTAGAAATTTGATTTTGGGGGTCTTTTGAGATACATATATATATACACATCAGACAGCTCATTACAGAGGAAGCATGCTATAGCTGAGAAGGCGTACAGACTGACCAAATAACTCAAATTTTCTCTCACTGGCAATTTTGTGGTTCTTTCCTCCAGATCTATAGCTCGTTTTCGTCTTAAAGTCAGTTTAACAATGAATTGTAATGGACATTTTGCCCCAAAAATGTTTAGTTGGTTAGAAAACATCTAAAGAAGTTGAGGTCACAGGTTCATAAATATATGAAATTTATATAGAATGAGAATACCCCACACCTGAGATCAGGCCCTAGTCTGGGTTACTGGTCTCATGCTAGAATGTCAAGGCAAAAGACTGATTGGTTGGAAGAATGGAGAGAGGTCCAGGTCCTCTCAGCAGCAATGCTGCTTGTACTAATATATATGAGTTGTTCTATTAGATTTGCGAGTAAGAAGAGGATGGGTCTTTACCTTTAATCACCACACAATCTAAGCGAGGGAAACAAGACATATAGAAGAGTTTATAAATAACAAGTGATAATGTATAGCACATTTTAAGGAACAGTAAGTAGTGTAGCCAGTAAGTGTGGAAGGACTAAAGAAAATGGAAGAATCATCTTCGGAGGAAGACGGGGGAATCTTCTGGAGGAGGAGACCTTGGTGCTAGTCTTTCTGAAGAGGGAGAGGGCAGAAGGTGGGTCTTCTGTATATGATGCCCCAGCTGGCCCCCACAGAGGAACTAAGGACCCTCCATCCAAGCAAATGTATGACTCAGACTTTCCAGAGTGCATAGCAGGAGTCAAATCTCATTTTTATTCCAATACCACTAAGCTTATGATTCATCCTTTAGTAAGCAACACGAAATGTGAGACGATATGTTCAGAATAAAATTTCCTATCTAAAACCCTACTGAGAAAAGTACACATCAAGAAAAGTCACTGAAGATATCTACTTCTCAAGGATTTCTAAGCTCTATCCTCCAATCAAGGTGGAGCATTATAAAATTGTGTATCATGACTACCTTAGTTAGATTCTAAAACTTCCATTCTCTGAGTTTTTCTTTAGAATTAAACTTTCTGGCTCCACAAGATCTACCAAAAATAATAATCCCATACCCTGATCTAGTCATTTCAATTCAGGAAATTATTTCTATAAATATTCTCCCTAGAATGTATTAATATGTATATGTGATAATTTATGTTACAATTTTTATAATTGCAAAAGAATAGGCAGAAAGTAAATGCCTATCAGTACATATTAGCTGAATTCATGTCCATCCATGTGATAAATATGCAGACCTGAAAAAAAGAATGATATCAATTTGCATATACTAATTCTAAACTAGCAAATTAGAAGCTGGTACCTAAATGATGAGAAAGGATCATTCATAGAAGATATAGGTCAGAGGTACCAGGTCTGGGTAACAACAAAACCAAAACACTCCAAGTTGTACGTACATAGGGAACCAAAGGAAGACCCCAATGACTGAAGTGAAGTGAATGAGGAATGAGAGGAGTCAAGAATTAGAAATGCGAAATTGAGCAGATCACGTATAGCTGTGAAGGTCATGGTAGAGAGAGTCATTGTGTCCTAAATATCATGGGAGCCAGTAGAGTATGTTAAGCAGATGTCATGGTTTATTTTAAAAATAGTCACTCTACCCTCTGTATGAAATATGCTCTGTGTAGGAAGTAGTAGGAGTAGGATTAGAGTGGGAATCCGAGATAGACTGCCATTTCAGCAGGCCATGAAAGAGGTTCAGAGTGACAGCAGTGCAAATATGGTGAAGCAATGGTTTGGGGAAACATTCTGGAGATAAAATGCTTGCTTCCTCTTCCTTTTTCATAGTTCTGAGTTTTCTTCATTTCTAATGCAATAATGTTGTTATACACTTAAGATTTTATTGCCCCATAGTGTATCTTTAAAACAACTGGGCACAAATATAAAGTAAATAAAAATGTGTTTGCGTATGTATGTGTGTGTGTGTGTGTGTGTGCGTGTGTGCGTGTGTGGTGTGTGTGTGTGTTTGAAGTCACAAGGTAGGTAGCAATGATACAAATATGCATGAGAGACGATGAGACAAGACTCCAACAGACATAATTTCAAACTTGTGTTTTTAAGGATTTCATTTTCCTTATATTTAAAAGGATATTCTTGCTAATAACCATGCTTATGGTGATCTGCATATTAAAAGTTAATATTAAAAATGCACAGTACATTGTCTAACACATTGAATATGATCAGCAATTCCTTGGGATTGAAATAGGGTTGACCAAGGATATTATACCAAGAGAAAGATCTCATTAAGAATTTTTTCACAGGGAGCTAAAGTGCAGAGCAATATTTTGGGAAGATGAATCTCAGGCCAGGGGTATAGAACAGTGGTAGATCATGTGCCTGCCATGAGGACTTAAGTTTGATCCCTGGCATTAAAAAAATAAGATGAAGAGAAAAGGAAGAAGAAGTAGAATTTGAAGGCTGTGTATGAAGGGGAAAGGTCAGTTAGGAGATTATTGCATTCTTCACAACATCTATATTAGAAAGGGAAAGAAGAGATCTCATTATCACCATTGACAGACAAAGAAGAGAGTGACTCACCTCAGGTCAGACAACAAGTCAGGGGTAAAAATGAGACAGGGTTGGAAATCACACTTCCTAGTCTAAATACACTAATTCTCTAAACCTCTGCTGCCTACATTATTCAAATACAGTACGTGAATCTGACTATTCCTATGACCTTTCTCAAATACTAAAGCTCACTGCAACCCACTAGATAAATAATATACCAAAGGTCAGAGAATAGAGAAAACAGTGGTTCCCCCAAGTTCAAAAGATTCTTTCTTTCTTTGCAATTTGTCTTACTAATTTCCAACATTTTTCTAAAACCAGAGTTGCTATTTAAATGGCATCACACTTCTTCTTGGGCTCCTGCTGAATCTGTCCGGATGTATCAAGTATGTATGGATGCACTCACACACACAAACTCATCCCAAGTCTGAATGTGATCTCTCTCCATTAACTCAATGGTGGAGAAAAAGCTTCTAACCAGAAATCACATAGTTTACCACATCTTTGGAACAAGCAAAAGTTTTTACAAATACCTGGAGGAAGTGTACTCAGTAAAAGTGAGAATTTGAAAGCCCTGGCGATTACTGAAGGGAGCAGCCTACCCTATGAAAACAAAACATAAAGTCATTTGAGATCCTTCAGTAATGAACTGTTGTACTTTCCCTGAGGTCCAGTGTATATTCGGATCAGGGGAATGTGGCTGAGATGTTATCTGGAGTCAGTACTCGATAATGTCATCTTCTCACCCAGGAGTGGCAAAACATATGACTCCCTGATCTAGAGATATGTCTTTGGGGACAGAATAGAGGGATCTACATAGCAAAGACCAAACACTCCTGGTTTAAAAATTTGGAGTCCTTAAACCTTAAAAAAATCTCATCAGAGTACTCCTATTCACTTCCAATGTGTAACTTAGCTAGGCATTTAGAGTATTTTTGAGCAGTAGGGCAAAATTGGTTGACACATTGATTAGAGAGCCTTCCATTAGCCTGCTTTCTCCAAGCAACATTCACTGACACAGAAGGGGCCTTCTATGAGTCTACCCCATGAAGATATTCCCCAAATACTACATTAATCAAAACAGTAAGATGGAAGAGAAAACAGAAAGGGAAAGAGAACCTTCACCAGTCATCTGCCACTGATTCCCACATGGAAGTCTCCCATTACACTCTGTCTTGCATTCTTGTACACCATTAATTCCCCTGATGATAGTGAAGCTAGTACTGAACATGGACTGACTAGATGGTCAAGAAATTTTTTATAACTACAATCAAATTGAAAGATAAGAAACATGTACTCTGAGAAATGATAGAATTTGAAGGAAAGTAATGTATGGATCAGTTTATTTTCTTCCCCTTCTCCTTCTTATTAAACATAATATATTTATATTGTGTGCTTACAATTATTGATAAAAAAAACTTGTCCTATAATCCTCACTGCAAAACTATGAAATATGAACCAAATAATCTACATTTTGGAAATGAGGACCCTGACTTGTAGTTGCTAAGTGTAGGGCCAGGACTCCAACCACTTAACTATAAGACCCTGACTTGTAGTTACTGTGGGGCCAGTCTCTTAGCCACTCTGTTAGAGAAGTTGCCAGGAATAGAAGCGGAGGCTTGGAGGGGAATGGCATTTTCATAGACCACAGAGAAATTCAGAGCTGGTCGTGGTGGCGCAGACCTGTAATCCCAGCACTTGGGAGGCTAAAGCAGGAGGATGGCAAGTTCAAAGCCAGCCTCAGCAACTTAGCGAGGCTCTAAGCAACTCAGTGAGACCCTGTCTCTAAATAAAATACAAAAAAAAGGGCTGGGGATGTGACTCAGTGGTGGAGTGCCCCTGGGTTCAATCTCTGGTTCCAAAAAAAAAAAAAGAAAAATTCAGTAAAAGTCAGAAACAGGAAAGGTCATGCGGGGGCATACAATGGTCAAAAGTCCAGGCTTTAACTAGCACCACCACATCTGAATGCTGCCTCTACCACCAGCTAACCCTATAATATTGGGGGGAAAGTTACTATTTTGGTCAGCTATTTTGCTGCGGTGACTAATGGACCCAACCAGAACAATTGCAGAGGAGGAAAAGTTAATTTGAAGGCTCACAGTTTTAGAGGTCTTAGGCCATGGAAAGTAGGCTCCATTCCTCAGAGCTCAAGGTGAGGCAGAACATCATGGCAGAAGAGTGTGGCAGAGGGAGGCAGCTCTCAAGGTGATCAGGAAGCAGAAAGAGTCTCCATTCTCCAGATACAACAAATATACCCCATAGCCACAACCCCAATTCCAACCTCCTCCAGCCACACCCTGCAAGTTCAGTTACCACTCAGTTAATCCCTATCAGGGGATTAATTCAGTGATTATGTTAAGACTTTCATAACCCAATCATTTCTCCTCTGAACCTTCTTGTATTATCTCACCTGTGAGATTTTGGGAGAGACCTCACATCCAAACCATATCAGTTACTTATATTGCCTCACTTGGACTGTGATATATTGGCTATTATTCATTTGTTACCATATTTCCATGATGCCAATGGTTATGTTTTTTCACAGTTTGATGTCTCTAAACATTTATGCCATATCATCCAAACCAAATAATCTTTTCATCTGAATGGCAGAGCAGTAAGATGCAAGACAGTTGTTTTTGTCCTGACGTAGAAAACTGGGCTACATAAAAGTTGTGTTCACCAACTCATTTGAGTTCTTTGCATCAGTAGCACCACATGCATTTCCATTTTCACTGAAATATGGACCTCTAATTGTCACTTAAATATCTTTAGAAAAGATAACACTGTGAGGCCTACAAGGCAGATTGCATATGCAGAAGACTGCCACAGCCAGGTAATGCAATTAGAGGCAAAAGACATTGTCAATGTTTCAGAGTAAATCACAAGACTTTTAAAGGTAGTGAAGCATAGCATGGCTGATTCATGCATCATGAAGGACTCACAGGAGCACCAACAGCTGCCTGACAAATGCTTCTACCAGGTTTTCAACAGAAGCTATTAAACTCCCAGCAACATGTAATTCAATTAAAGAAAGAATAGAACTATGAATTAACAAGTAGGAAATGCAAACAAACATCTAGCAATATCTATCTCTAAATAAGTCATATTCATGTATTATAAACAAAATAGCACGTCAAGATCAAGATATAATTTCCAATACCCTACAGAAAATCAGAAGAATCTTTAGATTCTGACTATAAAGGAAACTTGGGCTGCAAATTTGGGTTTTGATATTGAAAAAGATAGAGTGCATAATTGCATTGATTAATATAAGCTGTTGTCAGTTCATTAAATAAATGTTTGTATTTTGTACCTATTTCAAAAGTCTCTCATAAAAGTTTTGTGTCTTACAATAGATGGCATCTTTGAAGCAAAGTATGGTGAGATTATCAATGAAAATGTACAATGGTATATTAGCTTCCTATTGCTCTTTTAGTAAATTCCCAAATATAGTGGCCTAGAAAAATACAAGTTTATTCTTACAGTTCTGAAGGTCCAAAGTCCAAATGAATCTTATGAAAATCTTATGGAAAGAGTATGGAAGTTCTTCAAAAAAAATAAAAATAGAACAATGATATGATACATCAGTCCCACTCCTAGAGATATGTCCAAAAGAAATAAAAATCAGTATATTGAGGAGACATTGGCACCCACATGTTCACCACGGCAGTGTTCACAATAACCAACAGATTAAAACAATCTAAGTGTCCATCCAATGGTATGAGGATGAAGTTTAGTTGTGGAAAGCATGCTTAGCATTCATGAAGCCCTGAATTCAAGACAAGAAAGAAAGGGAAAGAAAGAGGTATATATTTATAATGAAATGTTACCTAGAATTCATTTGTATTGTCCATAGCCCAGTGCTATGGTGGTGGGATAGGTTGCTGAGAGTCCAAAGAAGACACTGAGAGATGGGATGTGAGACATAAAGTTTATTGGAAAATGCTTACAGGGAAGTGCTAGTGATGACAGGTGGGGCAAGCAGCACCTTCGATTCTCAGAGTGCCTCCAGTGCTTTACCAGAAATTTGCATCTCTGACCCTCATGACATGTTGTCCATTGACATGGCTAGGCAAGCATTTGTCCTCTCCTCTGTGCTTTGCTCTGTGCCAGTTAGCACAGGGAAAGGAATATTATAGAAGAGGAGTATTATAGAAGAGGTTACAGAAGCAGTGAGATCATCAGCTTAGTTTGCTTTGTCCCATTGTATAACCAACATCCCAAGGAACTTGGTGCACATGCAGGAAGGCAGCTCTCTACAGATAACACGAACTTGCCCTAATTCCCACCACACATGTCCTTCAACATAATATTTATCTGGACATTGCAGCCCAGACTTACTCTCATTGTTCCCTTATTTTGGCTAGGTTCTTGGGAATGGGAAGGGGTACTTCAGGGACATAGTGTTTTACTATCTTCCCATTTTCCATTGATGACTCAACATTACTTGTCTTTCCCAGACTCTAGAGGCTGTCTGCATTTTTTGACTATGGTCCCTTTCTATCTTCAAAACTGCCAATCACATAATTCCAACCTCTTCTTCCGTTGTCAATCTCCTTCTTTGAATCTCCTGCTTCCCCCTTTTCCTTATAAAGACACATATAATTATATTGGATACACTGAGGTATTCTGGGACAATTGCCCATTCAAAATCCTTAACTTAATCACATCCCTTAGCAAGATCTCTTTTTTCTAAATAAAGTAACACTGTCGCAGATTCTGGGGATTAAGACACAGATATATTTGGGGATCTATTTTTCTGCCCACCGCAAGAACACACTATTGGTGAATCGGGAGGATTTTGTTTACCATGTTAGATATTTAGACCTTGAGCATAAGTGTCAATAAAAGTTGTCATCTACTTCCTGAGTCCCTCCTTCTGTACCCATTTGATGTCGTTGCTAGCTTCATTTAAACTTGTATAATTGTTTAATCTAACTACCCAGAAATTTTTGTGCTGCTGTGATTTGTACCTATCATGTCTTTACCACTCCCTTCTCTGTAAGTATCCTTTTCAGGAGTAATCTTTTGAAATTTTTTGAAATCTTCCCTCAAATCAAAATTTATCTGATGTGGGCATATCATTATCCATGTCCCCTTTCAAATTTTACTTTGTAAAACATAGAAATCTACAAATGTGTCACAGAGTCAACTCAAAGAAGGCACCACCATATTTAAATGACAGTGCCATACTAGAGGTGGATGACTTCATCCGGAGGACAGTGGGCCATGATTCTGGTTAAATTCATGAGTCGAATTTTAAAATACCATCTCCAGAAAGCTATATTGAGGCTAGGGGCAGCCCTTAACACTGTTAACAACATCAGTGATCAATGGACATTTTTTTTTTCATTTTCTTCAAAAATAAGGAAGGAAATGAAAAATTAAAATCTATGTCAATGAAACTTTGTCAGTTACCAATTTAAACATAAAAGCCAGGAAATGCAGGTATCTCGAGGGAACATTAGCTTGTTCATATTTCATGTGTTTCATTTTAAGGTATAACACTTAACAGTATAATTAGCAATCAAAAATATTTTATCTGTGTACTGTGGGTGTTTGATGTCATTATGAGATCCTTGATTTTTGCATTTCCTGACTTCTGTGTTTAAATGTATAACCTTAATGTTGCATTATTGTTGTGTCTTACATTAGTTATTGATGGCTTGTAAATGAAATAGATGCCCTAGCAGATCTTTTCTACCTCTAACTTCCGTAGATAATTTCTGCAGACACACATTTTATGAACCAATATTACAGAAGCTCTATAAAAACCATAATGGAAAACAACACAATTCTTACTGAAATGTATGGGAGTTCTAAAAGGTTTTTCGCTTTGTAACAATTACGTTGAATCTCTTTGAAAGGTTGTTACTTGTTTTGCTTCTTTATGTCATTACATCAATTTTACCTTACTCTGAAAACCTATTTCAAAAATTAAAGCTCCACAGCAATTTCCAACCTATCAAGGACTTAAATGAAGCTTTATAAAGCCTACATCATGTTGTTTTCTCTACAATCACCAAAGAATCAAGGTAAAGGACAGTGAGTCAGTACTTAAAGTCAGGTTAATTGTGAAAGTCATTTCTTATCTTCAATATTTAAGATTCTCTATTATGACATTTCCTTGGCAAAAGGTAAGTGATAACAGATTAATTACCAAAGATATTTCTAATTCAATTTTTTACAAACTCAAACATCTAGTTTTCAAACAAAAGTGTTTTTATCAAAAGCAAAAAAAAAAAAAAAATCCAGAGAATGAGTGAGTGAATCTCATTGCACATCAGACAAGAACGATTCCTGCCATGGCTGCTTGTCCTCAGAACACCATCTCCACTTGCTATTTCAATGGAAAAGAGTAAGCGAGTAAGCAGTACTCAAAACTCCCGTTATTTTCCAGTCTAAAGCCAAACACTGTTTTACCAACACACTCTTATTCTTCATATTATACTGATAGAAGTTTGGATATCAGTAACTGTCGAATCTGAAATTAGAGATATGAGGGATATAGTGAAAATATCTGTTTAATGAAACAAGCTGGAGGAAATGACTTTTTAAATGGACCTTGTAATTTTACTCGCTCAGTAACCCATGGAAGATGGCAGCTGCCTAATACACTCCAGAGCTGGTAGTTGACTTTGGCATAGTGTTTTACAATTTCATCAATTCAGTCACTGAAGAAAACACGCTACAATTCTTGGTATTATGTGTTCATTTTCTCTAGCTCAAATTCAATCTTAGAAACATTTAGTTCTAATACGTAATCATAATAAATAATATATATATACAAAATATTCTCCAGAAATTCATGTTATTTCAGCCTCAGATAAGAAATTATAGATGTACCAGAATTATGTGTGTGGAAAAGAAAGTAGTATGCATACTTGCAGATCTCAAACAGATGCCTTAAAAAAAAATCCCTGCTACAGTCTGTGCTTCTGAGGTATGACACATAATTTTTTTTTTTTTTTAGTCATAGTCTATTTTACCTTATAGGGAAGCAAGTGTGGTTGCATGAGGGTACTCAAGAAAACATGCCACTGTTGTTGAAGCTCAAACTGGTTATCATAAGGCCCTCTGAAAAGATTTCTGAGGTTCTCATTGTGATTGAGCTTTTTTTCCCAGTATAAACCAGTGGCAGTGATTCATACTAAGTACCTAAAAGAATACAGATTTATAGAACAGCATTATCGTTGGCAAATGTTTTCTGTAAAGTTTATCTGTAAAGGGCCAGACAATAAATATTTCTGTTTTTGCAGACTACATGTAATATCTGTTGCACAGTTTTGTCATTTGCGTATTTGAAGTTTTCATATATATTTTTTTTTAATTTCAATGACCCATTAGAAATGTAAAAATCTTATTCTTAGGTACAAACCACAGAAAGCAAGTCTCAGAACTGGTTCAAGCTATAGATCACAATGTGCCTACCAGTGTTAAAGAGGGAACATGAGCAACACTACCAAATTTAAGTCCCCAGAGGGTAAAGTGGGGTTCCCTAATGCCATCATCCTTTGCTGCCTAACAAAATTCCACAAAATTCAAAACTGCAACATCATTTGCTTTGCTCACAAATCTGCAAAGGGACCCATTGCTGGATCATAGAGCCGTGAGCTAGGATAGCTCAGCCAAGCTTTGAAGACCAGCTCCAAGATGGCTCACTCTCAGACCTGGGGAGAAGGGTCTGCTGATTGTGTCCTTTCAGTAATTTTTTCCCCAGGCTTGCTTAAGCTTCTTCACAGCATATTCTTTAGAATGTGATTGTATTCTAAGACTCTCCCAAGGGAATCATTTTTTATAACTAGCTTCAAAAATCACATTGCATCAGCTTTTTCTTAGTCACAAGCCTAATCAGATTCAAGGGAAAGGAGCAGAGATACCCATATCTTGATAGGAGGAGCATCAAGTAAGAGGCTATAAAGATGCAAAACACTATGGTGGCTGTATGGGATAAAATCTGCTACCCAAGCAACAACAACAACAACAACAAAAGGATTTACTTATCCCTTAGCACTGGCAAATTATTTCATTTCTTTGCTTTTAGTGTGGGGCAAGATTGCATAAGGTTAAGGAGATAAAATGAATCTTTATAGTATAGCCTTAGAGAATCCATTGAAATACTTCATAAAACCTTCTGCAAATATAATGTATTTAGTCACAGGATTTAAGTTTAGATAATAATCTTCTTTCACTAAAAACTACAAAAATTCAAAACTTCAGCAGAACTTCAGCTTTGGGGCCTGTATAAAATGAGTTAAGGAAGTCAAGATGTATTATTATTCCAAAATAAAAGCAGGTATTAGATAGATCCTTTGACCTTCTGGATGGCTTACCAAGCAGACAAAAAGTGTACTTAGTCTTCAGTTTGAAAAGGATATGGAATTTCTTTCTGACATTTTTTTTCCTTGGGTTGAGAGTCTAGGATATCACTAGACTAATGTGTTTATTGTGTGAGGTACTTTCAGATTTCAGCAGCTTCAACCTACCCTTAAATTGCTTCAGTTTGTAACATTTCAATAATCTCTTACATTTTGGAATATTGATCTGACACATGGCTGTGAGTGGCCAGTTAAGCACTGTAGGGCAAGAAAAAGACAGGCTGCTGTGTGCACCACTGCCCATCTCAGCAATCAATGCAGACCACCACAGCTTTATCAATTGTTTAGAGATCTATAACCATCATGAAGACCCGCAGCAGTAAACCATGCACTTCATGTTTGCCAAGCTTTGATTTGATTTTCTTCTGCTCAAGGGAGAAGATGATGGGTTTAACAGAGGCATCTGCATCATGCTGAATTGTTACGGTAATATAAACCATAAAAACCTATTCTTTGCTCTAAATATACAAGCAATCCAGACTTAACTTAAAAAAACACATTTAAAGCATATTTTTATGGTTCTAAAATCCATATGCCCTATTTCTTAGCAGATTGTGGGGAGAGACATGGGTACAAATTATGGTTATATACTGTTTTCATATTTCCATTAATAATAGGATAACACTAACATATTTTCTAAATTGGGGAGGAAATTAAAAGTAGAAATCAGGTTGGGAGTAGCAGTTAGGAAGTTGCCATGAAGCTACGTAGGGTAGAAACCACACTGTTCTCATGTTGTGTGTTTACTTGGTGGTTATTAAAATTATCTTTGTGTGTTAAGTACATGGTCTTAATGTACATTGTATTTTCATTTCAGGTGGTTTGGGGAAATCTCAAGGAATTTACTGAGAACTAACTTCCCTACCTCCATCAAGTTTTGGCATTTACTCTGAAAACTGATAAACCTGCCAAAATCACAAGGATGGTGGGACAAATTAAACATCCTTTTGGCCTGGTGTGTAAGCATCACTTCAGACTCCTTCCTCCAAGTCCTTAATATATTTAATTTTGTAATATCTAATATGCTATAACCCTATTATCATATATCTAAAACTAATAATTTCCTGTAATTGTTTCTTCAATCAGGATTAGAAAACCATGATACTTAGGATCTTATCTGAGAATATAATAGTTAACTCACTGTTGCATTATCTAATGGTCTGGCAAGAAAAATGATATTAAAAGTGACCATCTAAGAATATGCCATCCATCTGATCCTTGGGTTATATATTATAATTCAGTACCATCTATGGATGAAGTTATAGGACCAGAAAGCTATATAAATGAACCACATTAACCTGGAACCATACAGAATCACTTTCTCTGAGTTATGCCTCAATATTCAGCCTTAAATTTATATCTAGGGTCCAAATGAGAAAGAAACATGAAGCATGCTGCCATGGCACTATAAAACCAAGCTAGAATTATTGCCTTTTTGATTATTCAGGGACTCCTATGTTGAAGCTTTTTGATTAGGAAATACAACACTTTCTTTTTTTGTATGACTTGAGGTCACTTGTGCATGGCAAGGACACAGCTTAACCTACTCTATGCTCATTTAAGGAAGCCTAGAGGAGGCCGATGGAAATGTTGGGGCCTAAAATACCCTATCAAAAAAAAGAAAAAATTCTTTCAGACCTAAGTACCTAGGAGGATGTCTGGGTCCAGATGACATGCCAGTCATATGTATCAAAGTTCATTTCCTCTGGGAAAATTCACCAATTTTAAAGGAATAAATCATCATAGGTAGAACTTAGCACTAGTGGCAATTCCTCCAACACAAGGGCATGCTGGCTTCATTTTTATTTCTTAAGAATCAGCCTTATTCATTTACTTAATTACTTGCCTGGGCCATATAGGCATTTGAGGGTGCAACTTGTACCCCAAACAATGAAGTTAACTACAAAAGGGACGCAATGAAACAAAAATGATCAGGTGGGAGAAAGAAGCAACAGCTCAGGAAAGTCACCTTGAAAAGACAGGCAGCTTAGTGAGGGTGGAGGCTGGGATTCTTTTAAACACCAAGACAAAAGGACTTGCGATAAAAATAGGAAGGTCAATTATAAGTCAAGCTCCCACCTCTCCCTATCAACACCTGGGCACCCAGACATTTATCACTTGGACAAAAATATCTGAAGGATTTTCTTTTCTCAGAAAAAAAAAGTCTCTGAAATTCGGACAGTTTGTAATACTTGTAGTGGTCACCCATCTGCCCAAATGCTCTAAAATAAACCTATCAAAAGTCCCACTGTGCAAAGAACTCCTGAAATTCTTTTGATTGTTCATTTTCCATTTTTTATTACATATAGCAATTGTACATATATAGGGCACAATGTGGTATTTCTGTACATGTATGACACTG
>JAJEJO010028751.1:0-17148 GCA_020662805.1 Glaucomys volans
TGGCCAGTTAGGCCTGCATGTCCTCAGGAACTAAAGACTTGAGAGAAGGGCCAGGGGATGTTGATACATGTACAAGTGTGTTTCCCACCACTGCAGATGAAGGAGGAGCAAGGAGTGAAATGTGGGAACAACTAGAAAGGTAACAGAAACTTTCAGAAAGGCAGGACTATGCCTAAACCCAGAAAATGCTGCCATTGGACAACTGCCAAGAATGCAGGAGTGAGGGAATCCCATCATATGCCTGGCTCAGAAAACTGGGCTCCCTATCTCAATGGATTTGAGTAGAACACATGCTCCAAGAGGTTTGCACAGAGCAAAAGCATTTCTTTGTCTATGAAAAACCTAGCCTGAGCCACAGTCCCAGGGAGGTACCTATTATCTCTGGTGGCACATAGAAGTCACAGAGACAGGTGGTAAGAGTTCTGCTATCTGACACAAAACAGTGATGAGTCACAGACTCCCAAGGTGCTATCATCATAGATGGGGATAAAAACCAGGTGTTCTCGATTCCTGAACCAACACCTAGGGCTGGGCCCAGACCTCAGATAAGGAGGCAGGTGGCAAGTGTCTCTGTAGTATATGTGCAGCTGAAGCAAGTGCAGCAAGTGCTTCTTTACGTTATTATAAGTAATAATAATTATCAGTCACTTTAAGTTGTTTTGCAACACTAATAGTAATACATCAAAAGCATAAAATGATATTCATATACCACATTTTAATGAGAAATTGTCAGTGCCAGTTACTGAAGGTGGCTGGGAGCCAACAATCCAGATGAGTGTCTGCCCTCTGCTGGACATAATGATGGAGACTTGGATAGAGAGGAAAAATAAGTCTCAGGGATTGGAGAGAAATTCTGGTTACTTCCAGGACCCTATAAACATTATTGGGATGACCGTTTTCCTGACACAAGAACTTACAGAATAGTCAATGAATGCAGAAGCACATATAGTAGTTAATAATCTCTGGACGGGGGCGGGGTGTACCAATACCACTTAGTACACTAGAAAATGAACACAGGCAATCCTGCATTCCAGGAACACTTTTTAAAGCACAGATATTTTTCTGAACACAAAAGCAGAAAGTCTTGGACCCCAGCTGAGATACTAGCTTGTTTAGAAGGTGATTTTCATTTATTTTCTTTTTCTGGTGCTGGGAATCAAAACCAGGGCCTTAGCATGTTCTCTACCACTGAGTCATACCCTCAGCCCAAAAGTGATTTTTAGAAAGAATGCCTATTACTACCAGACTGTTTTCATAAGTCATACCCCTTGTAAGTCATATGTTTAAGCACTGACACAAGAATCCTGACTACTTTCTAATTCTTTAAAGATCTAAAGAATGATAACATTTCTTGCCTTACTAAACTGAGTATTCTGAACACCATTTGCTGTAGGATGTCTCAGGTCTGTCATAATGAATGTCCGTGCTTATATGGTGTTACATACCTCAGCATCCTTAGTGACCACTAAAGATGGTCCCACCCAGCAGCCTCAAGTTGCTACTTTTGTTGAACTGAACACTAATTCTGTGAATTCCTCTCTCTATTTATATGACTCTAAATGTATCTGTTTCTAGAAGTGCTGCCTCAGTCCTTCTCTTTCTACTGTAAATTCTTGCTAGCAGCAGTCAGGATAAATCAAATGACCAAAGTCATCAGTAATCCTAAATGCAATTCCAAGTTTCTAGACAGACCTGACAGTGACTCTATGCTGGAGTCAAAGAGAGTTTATGTCAGTTTTGTACCCAGTATTGAATCTGTTTTATTTTATTTCTATTCTTTACTTATATTCAAATTTCAATAATAAAATTTGCTAACAGAAAAGCTTTATAAATAAAGAAAATACCATTGAGGACATAAAAAGTATGGTATGCCATTAGAAAATGGAAACTGAGTCTTTATACACAATAAATAAAATTATGTCTACTATTAATCTAGTAAACTTAGAATTATGCCATTTTCACATTTATCTATAGAATGAAGGATAAAGCTACATAAAATGGAATCATAATTGTTATTATTCTTAGTATATCCTGTATCTCAAAAATTCTTTAATAATTCTGAAGATAATTTCAATTTCTAATGTCTTAAAACCTATAAGAAAATGTCAGTGCAAGTGATTTTAAATGAATCATTAAAGAACTGAATTAGGTGTGAAATGTACCATGTTCCCAGTCCCCACCAGCACTCTCACTGCTGTGTGTCCCATTTTCTACTTCAGAGATGCAGACTTCAGCTTAAAGCAGATGACCCCCAAGTTGGTCTCTAGCCCTGACCCCCAGGATGGCACTGTACTAGAAGTCTCCAAACTACCCCCAGGTTCTCCTCTGTCCATTCTCTCCTCCTCACTGCAGCCTAAGTTGCTCTCCTCAATCATGCTGCTATCCTGTCCTAAGGCTCTTGCCAGCTTGCCAACAGTTACTGATTAGAGTAACTCCTCAGCCTGGTGATCAAATTCCAACAATTCAGTCCCCATATACTCTGTCAACCTAATCCTTCACTTTCTGCATTTCTCTATATATACTATAGCAATATCCACTTAAAAACTGTCCCCAGAATATCCCAGGCCCATGGCTGCCCCTAAGACCTTTAAATGGTTTCCTGTCTGGAATATCCTTCTCCCCTCATACCTGCTGTTCTTTCCAATCCTCCTTCCAATTCCATCCCCTCTAAGAAACACTCGTGGGATCCTTGCATTCTCCTCTGAGCAGGGTCTCCACCTCCCCACCTCCCACCTCATGCCTGATTTATCACACTAACACATCCACAGTCAGGACTATTTAAGAATATTTATATCCCCTCCCAGCCTTAAGCCCCTGGAAAGCACCAGGCAAGCCTCAGTCTCTTTGTTCTCCCCATGCCACCCAGCACAGCACACCCTAAAAATATAGTGGATTGAAACTGAGGAAAATAGGACAAGACTGATATCCTGTGCACTGACACCAGTCCAGGACCCTGCTAAATGCCATTCTCCACTTTTATATACTTACGATTTCCACAGTTGAGACCACCAAGGCCAAATGGGCAACTGGAAGTCAAGAAAGAAAAAAAGAACAAGAATCAGTTTCAAATCTAAAAGGAAAAAATGGAGGTAATTTAATTAAGTGATTTCTTAGGGTGTTTTTTTCCTCTTTGTTTTTGCAATACTGTAAACTGAACCTAGGATCTCCCAAATCACTCTATCACCTTTTTAATTTTTTAAAATTTGAGACAAGAGTCTTGCTAAGTTGCACAGACTGTCCTTGAACTTATGATACTTCTGCCTTAGCTTCCCCAGTAGCTGGGATTACAAGTGTATGCCACCACTATTAGGGTAGTTCTTTATTAGGATAGACTTTATTTTAGAATAGTTTTTATAATAAGATTTGTAACAACTTCATCAGAAAAAAAAAAAAAAACCTGGAGCCTACCTCATACAGGTTTCATTTTCAAGCCTATATCCATCTTCACATGCTGAAAAAGAAAAGGAAAACCATGAACGTATTTATTTATCCCCGCTCTCCACATCCCAAACTCACAATTACTCAAACACCAGCCACCCCGAAATCCACAAGAATATTCCAGAAGCAGAAGGCTGAAAATAGCTTTAGATTTTTCTATGACCTAATGTAAACACTTTCCAGCTCAACTCTTGACATGATCAAGAAACTTTTGCTAACTTCTTTGTGGCTCTTTTTCCCATTTATAGAAAGAAAATTATAAATATCTACCTTATAGTTTCTTGGAGGAGCTTAAGTAAAATAAGGTACCAAGTGTCTCAGCATAGGCATGGCACACAGTAACCACTACACAAATGTTTGTAGTTGTAATTATTATCCAAAAAAATGCAATTTTTTAAGAAGTTCTGTATTCATATAGATAAAGAATATCTTATAGAACTATCCTTGCACATGTTCAAGGACAAATGTTTCACCCTCTTTAATGTAAATCAAATCTTCAATCAGATATTGCCTCATTAGCCCTCTTCCATAAGGAGATAGGAGCTGCATATGACACTTTCTGGGGCACAGTTGTAGTGGGCATCCAGATTTTCATAAAAATCTGTGAAGGGGATTCTGGACATATCTAGATGTGTCCTAACTGGTATTCAAGAACATAATTTTGAACCCTCTGGCAGTGCTGCTTTTGGAACATGCTTCACTGAAGGGACTGAAGCCCAGTTATTCCCTTGGATCGGTGGTTCCCAAATTTATATGATCACAGAATACTTTCAACATTACAGGAACTCAACAGAACACCATGAACTACGATGCATGCTTGAATGAAAGCAGACAATGAAAAATGATCTCACAAATTCCTTGATGCAAGGAATGATAAAAATTTGATTCATGATTAATGTACAAGACATTGCATAAAAATTCACAGATAAGAAGGTACAGAGCTTCCAGCTGCCATCCCTGAACAGACAGCAAACACGCACTAATGATGAGTTGTGAATGCAGCAGTATATGTGGCTGGAGGTGAGATGAAGGAGGGAGGTATACGCCCTGTAGGCTAGGTCTAAAGGTCTCTCACAGACTTCCTGGCATCCTCTATTCCAGATTTGTGCCTGATAGTGTTGTGTGTAGATGTGTTTAATATTCTTTCTCCTTCTGCATTTTTCATGTTAGAAGCTGAATCTATTTTACTGTTCCAAACCATCTATGAATATATTACTGGAGTTTCATGGAATACAGTTTGGAAAACACTGTTCTAAATAATCTGTAACTTAAGATTGCAGATCACTAAAGAGCTGTGAACCTGGATTGCACTGTTTGGGCCCCCAGAATCACTTTTCCTGAGATTCTTTCTATTATACACACACACACACACACACACACACACACACATATGCGTTCATGTGTGCATGTATACACACACACACACATACACACACACACACAATCTAAATAAGAAATCACCATAGGAAAATCCTATAGCATTTATTGCAGGATGTCACAGACCATGTTGCCATAATACCTCCCAGTAACCTCTTGCTGTGGATGCACAGAGATATTTCTCTCAGACGCTAGTGCCTAGAAAGATGGATATTTTCCTAGTTGTTCTGTGAATGACTGAGCTTCATTTTATGAATCCTGATTCTTTTCTAAGTTCTGTTCCTATTTTTACCCCAGAGCACCAGGAAGCTCAGAACTTAAATGAGAGCCCTATTTTAGCAAACGTACAGGGCCTTATGGTTTATCTTTCTTCATATTCACTTTCCTTACAGTCTCAACAAAGTATTTAATTTTCCCTTCAACCTAATTTATCTTTTAAGTATTTTAAAATTTTGTTTCATTACAGGATCTTCCATTAGGTGCTTCAAATCCTTTATGTAACAAGGTAGAGTATAATCACATCACATTTTTAAAAAGGGGTAGCAAAGCCCCATCTCCCAATCCTTTCTACTTTTGAGTTTTCTGCTGCCTTTACTAGAGAGGGGCCTTCTCTCAGGAACAAGCAAGCACTCTTGCCTTTCCCAGGTTGACAGAAAGCATTGTGCCCTGGTGGTCCTCTTCTCCATGCACCACGCTGCATCATGCTTCATCAGGGATGTGAAAGTGAGGGAACCACCCAGGGGTGACCCATGGCTCACACCACAGAGTAGCTACATGGGGACTCCTTACTTTTCCTTCTTTCTCAGCACTGAGGCAGGCTGATGTCACACCATTCTGTTGTATTTTGAACACTGCTTTTTGGAAATGCTTTTACATCAAATCTACCTACCCAATCCTCATCTGTTGGGTGGAAGCTTTCTACTCTTTGGCTGTCATCCAGTCATGTGTAAGGTCCATCTGTTGTCCTATCTGAGAATTAATGGGTTGGGCTATCATCATTTAGCTTCAGAAATGGCCTAACTCCCTGATGTAATGAAACTTCTCTATTTCAAAAGGAGTCATTCAGTCATTCATCAAAGATTGAGCTACTGTGTACCTGGTACTGTTCTGGGCTCTTAGGGGAAACCTTGTCAGTAAGGCACTCCTGTGTTCCTTAGGACCCACCTTTTCATTGCATACACCCCAGAGGGACTCACTACAGAGCACTAAGATGAAAAGAATGTGGCCAGAGGTTGCATATGCCCAGCTGGGCTTCTCCTATTGCTATGGCAAACAAGCAAATTCAAGCCTTATGGACTAAAATAAAAGATGGAGTCTTAATAACTCTTTTGTTCCCTTGCTAGAAACTAAGTCAAGATGTGACACTCTTTTCCTACTATGTTTGCTACCCTATTGTCCATGTGCTTATTCAACAGACATTGTTGAACCTACAACATACAAGGCCCTATTCCAGACATGGTTCTGATTCTCAAGGAACTTGCAATCTGGTCAGATACAAATGGATAATTAGAATTAATTATGCATGCATGATGAAAGGAAGCTAAGAAACCTATAGGAGGGACGCCTATTTTTAATTTTCTATTTATTTTAAATTTTATATAGCTTTGAAAGACTGGTAAAGACATTGTAAAGATGTTTTATGTGAGACACTAAGAAGTGTGCATGTGCTTGTGTTTACAACAGAAAATATAGAAACTTGCTAATATATAGCCTGAACTGTAGTAAGATTTAGAAAAAACATACACATATCCCTATTCTCCACTTACACAGAGGACTGACCAGATCTGAGGCATCCAAAAGGGTTATCATTTTAAATATGCCTGTGCTCCAGCACTGACGGCCAGAAGATGTCACTGTTAATCCATCAGAACTCAGCTGACAGGGTTGTGGCCCAAGAGGTTCCAGAATCCATTCACCAGAGGCCTGATGCCCACAGGTACTGCCGAGAAGAGGCTTCAAAGTGCCTCAGCAAGAAGCCCAAAAGTTACTCAAGACTTCCTTATGCTGCTTCTTGGGTCACTGCTTGGTAAACATAAGATTGCTGGTGCCTTTGCCACTGCATTTGGTAAATCTCTTAACATCTCTGCTATTGCTAATGTTAGCCTGTGACACAATTATAAAATTGCTGACCTGGCAGCAGAGGGAAATGGCTTAGGACAGCCAAAAGCAAGAGTGGCAGGCAAGGTTGTTCTTAAAGTACCACTCACAGGGCTATCTCCCCTACATGCCCATGTTTCTGCCAACCTTGTATCCCCTCCTGTCATTTGCATATTCCAGCACACATGGATTTTGAGATGGGCTTAACTCCCCAGTTTTAAAAGGGGCAAGGTACATTTACATTAAGCCAGATAAGAGGGAATTAGAAAGCATTATCTCTTTGTACCAAAGCAGCAATCTGGCACAGCACTGAGAAATGCTGTGTCCCAGTCATGCATCAAGATTGATATATAACTCAGAGATGTGGCCTTCCTCTTCAAAACCTATCACAGGTCCTACCTGGAGAACTGGTGATGTATACTTCAGAACTCTCTACCTAAACACAACAAGGGCAGAGGGTCTAGAGCTCAGGAGAAAGCATATCCCTGGAATATATTTTTATATTCTTTTGATGGAACAAGTCCTCTACAGGAAGTCCTGACAGAAATAAGTGGCATATCACCTTGCCCCAGTATGCGATTTTTACTCAGATCCCAACACATCAGTCACCATCAAGGTGCTAACTGAACAGGAAATATGTGCCATCCACATTCTAATGGGAGGCAATGCTTAGAACTACATGAAAAACTACCTTTTTTCTGATGATCATAAATTAACAGCAGTCTTTTATGTCAGGGTACACAGTGCTCTGGATATGAATTTATTTTATTTTAAAGCGACATTCTTGGATTACACTCATTGAGCAGATTTTATCTTAAGATGAATAAATTTAAGCCTCACCTAAAAGGTTAATAGAATTAGACTTTTGCTCTCAAACACTTCATGAACCTTTAAAACTATAACTCATTAATTCAACAACAACTAGGTAAAATACAAGAGGGAATGCTGATAGCTTATAAAGTACCTCTAATACACTGCCTTCTTTAATTCTAGAATATCTAAAGAAGCATCATTACACACATTGCATGGGAGAGGAAACTGAGGCTCAGAGAAATGAAGTGACTTGTCCAAGCTGAAACTCGACCAGTGAGGCCAAGTGGGATGCTAACTCAGGTCTTTGGGGCCTTAGTTGAGTACACTGTCTACTGAGCCACATATGATCCTAAAAGGCACAGACCTGACTTCATGCTTGTATTTCCACTTTAACAGATAAAGATTTGAGAATTTGAACAATAATTTTTCTAACTAGAAAAAAAATAGTGAAGGCATTGCTATCACAGGCATTCAATTCTCATTTCTTTTGAATCAATTGACCAGACCAACATGCAGCAGTGGGAAATAATGCTATTATTCCAAGGAGATAAAGTATTCAATCCTGCTGTGAGCAAAATAACAAAAACCAGTCATCCCCAGTTTAGAGGAGTCACTTCCAGAGCAGAGGAGAGGAAGAAGGGAGGGAGGGAGGAAGGGAGAAGGGTAGGTGGGAGAGACAGACAGAGCCCGTGCTGGGCAGGGAAAAGCCTCTTCCTGTCCCCAGAAATACCAGCAAACCTGTTGCTACCTCGGCAGGAGTGATCCATTTTGTTGAACTGGAAATAGCCTGACTTGCACTGGCATAGTGCGACACCATCCAGGTCAGTGCAGATGGAGGTCTCTTTGTCACATTCTGGACTCTTTCGCTTGCACAAGCTGCCCGCTAGAACAGGAAAACAAGAAGGTGAAATAAAACAAAATCTCTTCTACTTCAAACTTTAAGATGCATGAACTTGCTATTCACAGACCCCTAGAATTTCCTAGAGTCTTCATAGAGTAACATTCCTCTAGACGTTCACTCTGCAATGCCTTCTGCAGCTCCTTCCCTGTATCAGTCCCTATTTACTAAATGATCACAAGTGTTCTCCACTGAAAACATCCACAAAGAGAAACCAAACTGGGAAGAAACAGGGTGCTGGCCCCTCTTTTGGCACCTACTGCAAATGTTGTTCCAATGTGGTGTATTCTGTACCTTCACACTAAAGGACAGTGTGGGGCAGGTGGGAGGATCAGAATAAACCCAGAAATGTGACTACACTCTTAGGTAGCTTAAGAGACTTGGACCAAAAACAACTAGTGCTGGTCAGACCTGCCTCAGTGTGTCTCAGTTCTGTTTATCTGTATGATCTAGAGGAACCCAGCACACTCCTTGTGACAGAGTAGCTTGCTGCTCTGACAGTGTATTGACCAATGGAGACTTATGAGGAGAGGCACAAATGAAAGTCAGCTTGCCCAGAGCTAGAGTACAGTTATGTTTATCTGCCTGTTCCCTTCACTACAGCAATGGTTTCTTGGGGCTTATTCACATCTGGGGTCTTTGGATCCTTGTGCAGAGAGACTGCTAGGTACGTATATGCTGTCATTCCATTAGTCTCTTCATCAGAAGAAGCAGGGGCAGGTAGGGAAGGAGCTCATCTTTTAGGCTGCTTCCACATTTATTCCAAGGCCTTATTCATTTCATGGATGACAAAGAATCATTTCATTATTATCAAAAGGCATTCATTATTGGTCCATGGTCCTCTCTGAGGCTATATATAGCAGACACAATAAGGGTGCATTTTACTATCCAAGATAAGCCCAGCAAAAAGGGCATGTGTAAATGGGGTACAGAAGCAGTAGGACAAAAATAAGAAACCAACTAGATAATGAAGGTAACTTATTTATACCCATGTACAGAGCCAGATAGATATGATATGTGCTACTGCTATTGTCGGGAGGCAAGAACAAGGTCAACATGGGAAGGACAACATGTATATTATGCCATGAGAAGTGGCTGCCAATTTTCCAGGTATGGTCTCCCCTCCTCTACCTTAAAGAAGATCCCAACTTATACAGAGATCAGGTGCCAGTTGTTAACATAGCAAAACCACTCCTTGGCCAGGCGGGTTCTAGAAATGGCAGTTGACACTAGGGGTCAACAACCCGCACAGGATACCTAGATCTACCCATTTTGTGAGTCCTAAGAGCTAGGGCACAGCCTAGATGCAATCAGGTAAGTTTCAGATCTACCCTTAGTTCTCATTGCTGAATTTTCTGCCTTTATCAGTGGAAGTTGGTATGTTAAATCAGAACTCCATTTGTGAGTATGATAGAATTTCTTCTGATTATTATAAAATGTTTGCATTGAATGGAAAAAATTTTAAGTGGAAAATCTCATCAGGCAAAGACTATAAAGCTGGTTCCAAGGAGGTATTGAACCTCTACAATCCCCATGTGAATTCTTTGAAGACTCTGCCAATCCAATAGCCTTAATAAAAGAAGTATCTCGGGGCTGTAGCAATAGCTCAGTGGTGGTGCTTGCCTTGAATGTGCAAGGCAGTGGGTTCAATTCTCAGCACCACATAAAAATAAGTAAGTAAAGATATTGTGTCCATCTACAAATAAAAAAATATTTTTTAAAAAACGTTAAACAGTTACCAATTAATTCAGTAAATTCACTCCTAGGTATCTATCTAAGAAAAAAAAAGTTAAAAATTAAAAACAAAAAAGAAAAAAGAAAAGAAATATCTCCAGGACAAAAAATTGTCCAGGCTGTATTAGCCTTGTCCAGTAGCCAGCTTGAATTGTCTGGCCTGATTAGATATATTTAATCTGGGAGCCAATCCATCCTGCCCACTGATCCAGCACTGAAGCCATCATTCCCTACATGAAAGCAGATTCATATAAAAGCAGAGAAAGCAGCTTGTCTCTGCAATGGGGAACTGTTTTCTAAAAATTCTCAAAGATTCTATTATAAATCCATCCAATAGAACCACTTATAATCTCATTTTCATTGAAAGTCTGGTGATGTGATTTTTCTACATTCACAATTCCCATGGTCTTTCCTGGGTATAACATCCGCTAAAACAGACAATGAACACTTAACTAAGACTGAGACATTCCATAGGGGATTTCCAAGGTCTCTAAATCTCTCGAGATCATGAGAACTGCAGATCTTTGAAAGGCAGGGAAGTGGACATTTTGTGAATCAAAGGGTAAAAACACTTTTCCAATGGGAATGTCCAGAATACATAGTGCTGCCCACATGCTGGAAACATCCAGATGTCAGAATCTGTCAGCTCCTGGTAGTCAAGTTCACCTCTCCTGCACTCAGGAAAGTTAGCAAGAGATCAAGTTGGGTTTGTTGGCAAAATCTGGAGAAGGCCTGGGAGGAAAAACAGGGAAGTAAGCCCATTTCCAGGCAATATGCACGACTGTCTTTGTTCTCAAGGGGTGGGAAAGGAGAAATACAGAATGAGTGCCTCACCAAGGAAGACAGGAGCCTTCCCATAAGCCATATCCAAGTAGTCTACAGAATGGGGGTCAGAGAGAAGGCAGGGCTGCTATGTACAGGCCCTAACAAATTCAAATATCTGGTCACCTGATTTGCAAGACACAAATGCATTTACTGATGATAAAATAGTAACTTGGTACAATGCTTACCACACAGAAGTTACTCCACAAATATTTAATGAAATGAAAGGGACCTACCTCATTGGGAAGGAAAAACTGGTACCCTTGAATCCTTGGCAAGAGAAACAAAAAGTAAAACCAAAGCCCCACAGTTTCCAGCACAATATAATGGGGCATAAACTTTTCAACTACCTCCCCAATTGATAGCCACTTTGACTCCAGAAAGTTTAGTCCTTTTTTTCCAAATAAACAACTAGCCCTTAAATAGGCCAACCTCCAGAGCTTATCCCAGAATAAAAGGATAACTATTCAGTTCCCAAGCTCCACAACACACAGGCTACATGGGAAAGCCGTCACAAAACCCTGACCCATTGGGAGTGTCCCAGATTGAGACCAGCAGATAAAAGTGCCAAAATTTGATACCTTCAATTTATGTCCAACATGTGGATACCAGATGGGGAGATTTAGACTAGATTCTACATAGTTTGCCAGACTAAGCTGTGTGGTAAAATGAGCTAACCATAGTCCACTTTGATCACTTATGATGTGCCAAGTGGGACTAGCCCCCTTGGCAAAGAAGCACTTTTTATTCCACACAGATTTCTCAACCTAGAGGTAAAAACCCCCACTTCAAGACCCAAATTTGCCTTCTGAACTTGCCTCTAAACTCTTTTTTCATTTGCCTTAATTTATATGTACTGCAGAAGCTTCAAAATAGACAAAGCAAGAACAAGAAAAGGAAAATTCTCATCATTATTGGGACCATTGGGAGCATTTTACCCTACACACCCTTGTAGTCTTGTTATGTGTTTATAATTTATTTTAAAAACCACAAAAAACATAGGTAATAATGCACATTCTATTTTACTTATAGTTATCATTATGAACGTTTCTGGGTCACTGACAAGCACATACACTTCATGTCTGAGTTTCTGTCTCCCCAGGGAAAAAGAATAGCTTTTCTTTGTTACACCAGTTTCTATGTTCCTCCTCCTTCCACCCCAGTATTGTACAGAAGAACTAGTAGGGACCACATGCCAAGGACCAGGCACCCTCAAGGCTGTGTGCACACAAGGCTGTCTGTGTTTGTGTCTATAGGCACATGAAGGACTTTTGCTTCATACCCTATTCCAAAGACAGGCTCTGTGACGAGTTTTCCTGGGTCTGAACCCCAAATGCCTGACTGTATAGGCAGGGTCCTCCTAGAGACCTCTACCTCTCTTACCTCTAAAGATCCGCCTCTGAGATCCCAAGAGCTGGCAGACCTCAGCAGAGGACCTGCAGGAGTTGACACATTTCTGGATTCCGTCAGCCAAGTCAAACAGTGTCACATTGGAAGTCAAGGAAAAGGTGGTTTGCAGTGAGATCATCACCGCACTGGATTCCCTATGGGCACAGTTTTTGAGTCTTTAATTGACCTTAAATGGCCTAAAATTATATGGGGGCCCCAGGGCTTTTGGAAAGTAGGTGTCATAGTCATTTTCCTGTGAGGGAACAGGAGAATATAAGGGTCCAATGACTTTGGTCTTTGGTCACCCATCACCCAGTGGCTTGGCCAAAACAGAGCTCAGTTTTTTTTTTGTTTGTTTGTTTTTTGTTTTTTGCCATCACCCATGTTGTAACAACCTCCCTTTTCCACAGACTGGATCACAAACAAATACAAATCAGTTTCTTACCTAGATGCATGGACTGTGGATCGGATATAACCAGGTAACGTTGAAAAACACACATTTAACTGCAAAGAAGAACAATTTGTCATTAACTGCGATTTAGACAAAAGCTTTGAACCAAGAACCAATTTCCTATTTTCAGGATAAAATAGGCATTTTCTAGCCATCAAGTTATCAGCAGGCAGCTTTACACAGAAATGGAGTCCTTTTTTTGTTCCCCTCTTAAATGCTTTTCTGTTGTTCCCTGAGTACAAAGGGAGAGAGGCAAATAGTAAATCAGTGGGGAAATCTTGGCAGGAAATGATGTTCAGAATAGCACCCCTGGATGCAAAACATCTTCAAAGGAGCAGATCTCCTCTAAGACCTAGGGTTTCAAAAAACTTAGAGGCAACTGTTTATTTGGACTCTGCATAGTGAACAGGCTCCTTTCAGCTTCCCTAGGTCTGATGGGCCCTATATAGACCCCTCCTAATCTACAATGAGTTGACCTAACTCAAAGACAGGTCTTCTTCAAAAAGGCTCTCCATGGGAAATTACATTATGTGGGTCAAGAGCCCTTTTGCTGAGAGCAAATTAAGAGCCACTCTCCCTGTGTTTGCCTTGTGTCCTCAGAGCACAGAAAATCTCTCTAAAGCATCATCTAAAGTACCAGTATCATGCCTGCTTCCTTGCTGGCCTCTGTATTAGGGGCTGTAGATTCCTTTTATGGAGCAGAGGGTCTCAGTATCTTGCCCTATACATATACATCAGTCTTCAAAGCCAGTGTTTCAGAGCCATCTCATTGGTTAGAAGATAGATTCAAGCTTGGAATATTATCAAATGACTTTTGGCTTTGTTTGACATTTCTTTATATAGTCTTATAGAAATGATTTATTATTACTGTTTTATTATTAATTTTTCCCCCAGGTATAAGTTAACAGAATAGCATCTTATTAGCAAAGACCAAACAAGTGGCTTCCCCAATTGCTGTTAAATTCTTCACTGTTTCTTGGGGGCAGGTGTGTCACATCAACTATAAATTGTATTATGATACTAGGCATAAAAACTAAGATGTAAGGAACCACACAGGGTTCTGAACCCCTATAACTACCTTAGAAGGAAACACCTACCTATAGAAAAACCAGGAGGCAGCAGTGATGGAGTGACAGGTACAGGGTTAGCAGAGATAAAACCCTGCTGTGAAGCAAAGAGGCCATGCCTTTGTAAGGTAATTACTAAGCCCTTGGAGTGTCCTACCTGCTAAAATGTCTCTGGGGAGTGAAATTGGCTAAATAATATTGTTATATTGTATGCAAGTATGAATATGTGACAACAAATCCCACTACTATGTACAAATAAAATGCACCAATTTAAAAATGTGGAAAAAAATATAAAAATGTCTTTGTTTACCTGGCCATCTCAAAGAGTTTAACACTATGATTTATGGTGAGGGTTTTAGGTAACATGGTAAAAACTAAGCCTCTAGAGGGGCTAGAGACTGAGGTCAGCCCAAATAAAGGCTTCAAATACCCAGGCTCAGGTGAGCTTCCTGGTTGACAATATACTGTCCATGACTCCATAGGGAGAAGACAACTAGAAGTAGCATTGGGAGCCCTCATGGACTCTGCCCCATGACTGCTTTTAACCTGCAGCTGGTTCCTGCAATCCTCACCACAACAGTAAGGATAATAGCTTCTAGTAAATTACTGAAACTAAAGGTGGTTTTAGGGATTCCTGAACTTACAACTGCTGTCAGCAGTGAGAGTGGCTCATGAACTGTTCCCCAAATTTATACCTACTCTGTGTGAACTGAGGTAATGTCATTAACTTCCAGAGCCACCTATCTTCAAAGGTGTTGACAATACCTCTAAAAAGAGTAAGATATCTGGCATAGCCCCTGTCAGGGAGTAGATGCTCAATAGATAAGATATGGAATTGGAATCTGTATTGCACACAAATAAAATTCACAGTCCTATAGAAATACAATTCTTGGCTAATATACTATCTCTCACATGTGAAGAACAAGGAAAACTGAAACTAAATATCAATTAATCTCTAATCTATTTTAATGGCAAATTTCAATTTTCTGAACATCAAATCTTGAACTTGTGTAGGAATTGAGAACAAATTATTTGAGTTTCATGTTCATCTCTTCTTTTTTCTCCATTTTTTTCTTATTAAAAGCAGTCAAAAAAGGAAAGAAGCAGAATCAAAGGCCCCCAGGTAATCTATATAGTGAATTTTCAAGCCTTAGATAATCAGGATTAATGTTAGGCCTTTGGCATTCCCTTGAGAAAAAGTGTCATTGTCCACTAACTCTCAAACATAGGGGAAAAGTCATACCACATGTAAATAGCAAATGAGACACAAGGATCTTCTGGGTCTTTCCTCTTCACCAACAGCACTCACTGGTGTAAGTCACCTGTGTCTGTGACTGAGTTTGCACACGGAAAAGAAACACCATGGCAGATAAAGACTACACATGAAGATGTATTCTAAAAAACATTTCTACTGGGCACAACTAGTTCTCAACACCTCTCTTCTATTTCTAAGAGACTCTCTTCTATTTCTAAGAGACTTTCTATTTTACTATGAAGTTTCCCTTCCAAATATAAAAGATGAGCCCAGGAGACATATAGGTGACCCCAGGCAGCCCCCAATTCTCAATAAAATCTGTACAAGAAAACAAAGGACTCCAAGTGAACAGTCCTTTCAAGAAACTTACTGTTTCGGTGATCTCATTTTCAACTTCATGTAGGTCTGAATGTTTTTCCATGGTAGTATTAAGAAATGTTTTCTTTAATTTAAACTCTGTCACGAAGGTTCTAACTAAAAATGAAAATGTAACTATTAGACCACATAACAGATCAATCTATGCAAGGTTTTGTGTTTGTAAATTTCTAGGGTAGCCAGCTTTACACCACCTTCCCCCAAGGTGTGCATTTCTTTCTCTGTGAGGATAAAAACTCTAGTTGCCTCTAGTTCCTGTCTAGCAGAGTGAACTTCAACTGGGCTGAGCTAAAGGCTTAGACCAAGTAAACCTTAGAAGGAAGACTCTAAGGAGCCTTTTGCGTATGTACAAATGATGCTAAGAGAAGGAGCCTTCAGCTGGGCACAGGGGCGCACGCCTGTAATCCCAGCACTTGGGAGGCTGAGGCAGGAGGATCTAGAGTTCAAAGCCAGCCTCGGCAACACAGCGAGTCCCTAAGCAACTCAGTGAGACCCTGGCTCTAAATAAAATACAAAATAGGTCTGGGGATGTGGCTCAGTGGTGGAGTGCCTCTGGGTTCAATCCCCAGTACTAAAAAAAAAAAGAAAGAAAAAAAAGAGAAGGAGCCTTCTTGACATCCCTCTGATGGCCTCCCACATAACAAAGGCTCAATAAAGCTATGACCAAGAAAGACAAGCTGGTCTAAACAACATAATCAGAGAAGGGAGGAAGGAAGGTATGGTGCTAGATTCTAAAATTGCTCCTCAAGCCTCATAAGACTGGATCAAGGAAAGTTCTTGTTCTCCAAGCTCTTTATCCAATTTAAGCCCTTGACTTCAAGGGGGTGCTTTGGTTTCTCCTCATTAAAGCCAACCTTAATCCAACCCCCATTATTCTTGTTCAGAGGGAATGTCTGTTTTATCATTGATAAAAGAGGCTTCCAGAAGTCAGGTAACTTCCAAAGAAAGATCATCGAGTTCCCAAGGGCCAAAATTAGCATCATATTCATGTGTGTCCATCTTCAAAGTTCTTCTTTTTACACTATATCCTCTGCCCCCTGAGGCATCTGATATTCTAAGGACAACCAAGGACAACCTTACATAGTAAGGAACCAAATATCTGTAGTAGGCATGTACTCCAGGAGGCTGCCAGACTCCATGATTACAAGTCATATAATAAAAACAACCTATATTCAAGACACTGTTGAGTTCAGAAATAAAAGAAGTAACCCCATTTTCAAGGCCTGTTTCACTCATAACATAAAATTAGTTAACATCAATTTGTGCTGATTGGGCCTGAGGGGGATGGGATTTACAAATAGGCAGACAACCAAAAATTAGGACAGGCTGCTTTATTTCTAGTTCTATCTTTTATTACATTAAATTTGTTCTTATCTTTCCCTCTGGAAAGGAAAAAATAATAACACAAAACGGAGAAGCCCATGAAGCTGCT